>OLMO02000009.1:25299642-25313609 GCA_900291935.2 Cassiopea xamachana | reverse complement strand
GGGGGGGTCGGAATTTGAGTAACGAATTTGCATGATTGTACAAGGACGGAAGTACAAAAACGGGTTGTCATAAAGCATAAAACTAAAATATATACAGCAGTACACTATTTTGCCATGAAAATTGGGCGTAAATAGTACCAACAAACAAAGGAAATGAATCGACGAGTTTGGACCTAATAAGGTCCGGGGGGTTGGACAAAAATCGAAAAATTAATAAGCGTGGGGGACGTTTATTTCACACCTGAGGGCATGAAGCAGCAGTTGAGTGACCACCATGTTCATCGAAGATCTTGCATACACTTCTGTGGCCGCCTTCGCATAACTTTACTGTTTTTTTTCTATCAATATCAAATGATTAAAATACAAAAATGGTTACATTCTACTGTGCCATCCGAAGCAGGGATAGACACAAGGTCATCTGGTCCCTACTTTGGAAGGCACTTACAATTCTATTACTTAAGCAACAAAAAAGTAAAATCCAAGGTAGCTTTGTACCAAATAATACAAAAAAGCCTAAAGACTTTTATGAAATCCAATTAGGTTTATATAGCAAGGCTTAATAGATTATTTGGCACCAAGCTACCTGACACAAATAACAATGGTAAGGGGAGGGGTCGCTGCTGTTTACTTTCTTAGTATTCAATCAAAGCGCTTTGTTGCATTGATGAACGAAATTGTTGCTTCTACGATGATTCTGTTTTCAACTAAATTTAGATTTTTACTCCCAAATAGAAGCAAACTGCAAAGTGTATCTGAATTCAGTTTGCTTATGTCTAAACCAAGGACTTTACTGTCTTTAAATAATGATAAAAATAATAATAAGTTTTTTGAAACTTCATGATCATAATAATATATTTTAAGTATACAATGATACATTAAGGCAGTGTATAATTGACAAGTTTGCTATATATATATATATATATATATATATATATATATATATATATATATATATATATATATATATATATATATATATATATATATATATATATATATATATATATATATATATATATATATATATATATAAAGTTATAATAATAATAATAAAGAAAAGAGCTATGGTTTATACAGTGTTGTGTCAGTAAGAGAGGAGTTCTGGGTCAGTCCATGGTTTTTTTCTCATGCAAAAAATGTAATACGTGGTGGTTATGATGATGGTAGTCATTTTAATTGCTATATAGTTGAGGTGCGGTTTTTCAAAGCTTAGCTCTTTGCACAAAATAATAATACTAATAATAATAATATTCGGGTATGCGGGTTGTAATGGCTTCAGGGAATTGAACTGCCCTGCCCTATATGCATAGTTCCAGGGCACCCTTGAGCAAGGTGTAGCACCTGTCAGCTCTCCCCGAGACCATGAAATTCTGGATCGGCATCCGGCGGGGGCTAGTCTGCCAATTATTGTTGATATGAATACACAATCTAAAAAAGTTTCATACCGCATCACTCGTCGCGCGGGTTACCAAGGAGCGCGTCCCTCAGTGAGTGGTCAGGCTGGGGTCGAAAAGTCAGCTACTGATCTCCCCTCTTAAGAGAATGTAGATGGTGACTCATCAGGAAGATGTTTTCAACAGAGCCCATCTACAGCAGCAACTAGCCCAATTTGTAATCAACAAAACAAAGCTAAACGATACAAATGGACACGAGAGGAATATAAGGAAGTGATGCTATGCTACTACAAGGCACACGCAGAGCCCATGAAAGACAACATCACAAAAGAGACGTTCAAAATTTGGCGACTAAGAACTCCAAATGTAAGACCAAATCTGGATGCAAACAAGATAGCAAGTCAAAGAAGATATATCGAAAAAAACAACAAGTTAACAACAATTGAGATAGACCAAATAAAAGCATATATAGAGCAAGAAAGTCACTACATGAGTGGCCATACGATTGAACATAATGAAGCTGATATTGCAGACTATGAAGGACAGAATGAAGCCGTTATTGAAGACCATGACGGTCAGAATGAAGGAGTATTGATAGTGGGAATGGAAAATCATGCAGCAGAAGCAATTAACGCTAGTGAATTAGCAAGGGATATCCTCAATAAGTATGCAGATCTTGATAATCTTGATGTAAAAAATAGGCCACCTTTGCCCAAACTATCCCTTACCAAAAATTGAAAGCATTAATCAAAGAAAGTAATTCAATATTGGAAAAGAATATTCTAGGAAAGTCACTCAATGAAATCAATCAATTGTTATATGCAACAGGATTTGTGATATCTGGTAGAGTAGGGAGAATACCAAAACAGCGAAAGCGAAGAACTTTGCATGCAAAACCTAATTGGCAAATCAGGATAGAGAAACAGGTTGAAAAGATGAGAGGAGAACTGTCATTAATGACAGAGATGTTAAAGGAAGAGAACAATTCAGAAAGGTCAAGGAAAAGAAATGAAATTACGAAATATAAGATCAAGAAATATAAGAATATTAAGAATATTAAGAAATATTAAGAAATATAAGATCAAGACAAGGGAAGATTTAAAAACTATAATGGAAATCCTAAAAATGAAGATTCAAGCAAAAGCTCAGCGGCTGAGGAGGTATGCCAAAAGAAGCAAGCAATTCAATAAAAACAGATTGTTTAACAATGATCGTAAGAAATTTTATAGATCCCTTGGTAATGACGAGATAAGTGTGAAGATTACACCGAGCAAAGAAGAAATAGAACAGTTTTGGAGAGGCATCTTAGGAGAAGAGAAGCACTATGATGATAAAGCACAATGGATAACCCGAGAAGAAGCAAAATATGCACACGTAGAGAGCCAAACATGGACTTTAACAACGAAGGAAGAGGTCAATGATGCAATTAGAACATCAAGTAACTGGAAGTCACCAGGTATAGATGGAATACCAACTTTTGGCTGAAACAACTAACAGCAACTCATGATGCACTGGCAATAGCATTTAACAAAGCGATCGACAACCCAGAAGATCTACCAGAGTGGTTTACTACAGCTCGCACTTTTCTTATACCAAAAAATGGTGAAACTGATAAGCCAAAGAATTATAGACCAATTTCATGTTTACCAACACTTTATAAAATATTAACGTCAATCATGTCAGAATGCAGCTATAAACATATCCTAACAAATAATATACTGCCAGAAGAGCAAAAAGGTTGTACAAGAAACTCATATGGATGCAAAGATGAACTTCTTTTGAACAAAGCAATAATTGAAGATTGCAAAAAGGAGAGGAAAAATTTAAATGTAACTTGGATAGATTACAGAAAAGCTTACGATAGTGTTCCACACAGTTGGATTCTAAAAACGATGTCAATTTATAAATTTAACAACAAAATGATAAACTTCATAAAGAAAACAATGAAGACATGGAACACAACAACGCATCTGAATAGCGTACAAGGTCTCATAACCACAGAAAAGATCAGTATTAAACAAGGGATCTTTCAAGGTGATTCTCTCTCACCTTTATTATTTTGTTTAGCATTAGTGCCCTTAACATCAGAAATAAACGCCAGTGGATATGGATACAAGATGAACAGGAATAGTTTGTCAATTAGTAACCTACTGTATATGGATGATCTGAAACTCTATGCGTCCAACGATGATCAGCAGCAAGGAGAAATACAGATTGTAAAACAGTTTAGTGATGACATTAAAATAAATTTTGGTTTAGATAAATGTGCAAAGGCATCATTCACAAAGGGTAAACTTAGTAGCACTGGCGATATTGAGCTGGATAAAGCAACAGCTATAAATGAATTAGATCCATACAGCGGATATAAATATCTTGGGGTAGATGAAAGTGATGGCATACAGCATACCAAAATGAAAGAAAAGCTCAGGAAACAGTATTTCAGAAGAGTGCGATTAATATTAAGATCAGAATTGAATGGAAAGAACAAAATAGAAGCGATAAATAGTCTGGTGATACCCACAGTGCAGTATAGTTTTGGTATAATCGATTGGAAATACTCTGAGTTAAAAAAACTTGATTCAAAGACGAGGAAAACTTTGACAATGCATGGAATATTACACCCAAAATCCGATGTTGACCGCCTTTACATAGCAAGGAAAGAAGGAGGTAGAGGTTTGATAGAGATAGAGAATGCATATAAAGTAGCTATAGTAGGGCTAAACCATTATCTTGAAAATAGGAACACTATGTCAAGCAATATGATTATTATGCATGAGAAGACAAAGGCAAAGTACTCAATCAGTAAAATAGCCAAAAATATTGTAGAGGAAATGACAGATTTGAATTTTACACCTAATCCAAACAAAAGAACAGCAGAAAATGCAAAAATTTTGAAACACGAAATAAAGAAAAACCTTGTGAAGACAAAGACTATTAGGTGGCAGAGTAAACCATTACATGGAAAGTACCCTTCGCTTATTAGGAATCCGCACGTTGATTTTCAAAATACAAACAACTGGCTCAGATCAGACATCAAAGGTGAAACAGAAGGGT
This sequence comes from Cassiopea xamachana, assembly GCA_900291935.2. NCBI lineage: Eukaryota > Metazoa > Cnidaria > Scyphozoa > Rhizostomeae > Cassiopeidae > Cassiopea > Cassiopea xamachana. The sequence goes on along the minus strand of OLMO02000009.1, from coordinate 25,309,161 downwards.
TATTGATAGCAGCTCAAGACCAGGCTCTTTATACGCGAAATTATCAGAAACATATAGTTGGCAATGAAATTGACAGTAGATGCAGAATGTGTTACAAGGAATCCGAAACAATTGATCATATAATATCAGGATGTGAAGTATTAGCAAAGGCAGAATATGTTGACAGACACAATAAGGCTGCAGCATATCTACATTGGAATATTTGTAATGACCTAGGAATCAGAACATCAGACAAGTGGTATGACCACCAACCAGACACTGTAACTAATACTGAAACACATACAGTGCTTTGGGACATGGCAGTTCAAACGGATAGACATATAAGTGTGAATAGGCCTGATATCATAATCAAAGACAAAATGAACTCAACTTGTAAGATGATTGATATGACTGTACCTTGTGATAAGAATGTATCAAGCAAAGAAATTGAAAAGAAAAGTAAATATAAAAATCTTGAAATAGAGATACAAAGGATGTGGAAAATGAAAACAGAGGTAATACCCATTGTGATAGGAGCACTTGGTACCATCAAAAAAGGAATGGACAATAACGTCAGAAACGTCTCAGAAAATTTGAATACTAAATCACTTCAAAAGACATGTCTACTAGGGACTGCAAGGATCCTTCGTAAAGTACTAAGTATCTGAACTTCAAGACATGAAATTCCCTAGGAGTATTGCTTACACCCGGACAGTGAAAAAGCAACCAGTATAAACTGTGACATTTAGTGGTAGAATAATAATAATAATATTGTTTTTACACGAGTTATACCCTCAGCTAACAGAAACACTAAATATCAAATCGAAATAAGAACTTAACCCTATAAACGAGCGCTGATCTTCCAGGTATTCGTGTTTTAACTTCTGAGTCTAGCCCTTCAAATAAGTTTTCAGTTGTTTTTTGAAACTATTCTGGGTAGGTAGCTCACGTAGCTCAGCAGGTAAATGATTCCAAGCCTTCAGGGCTGAGTAATGAAATCCTTTGTTTTTGCAAATTCAGTCCGATATCTCGGTATTTGCAGATCTCGAAAATGCCGTGTATGATATTTCGAAACCGAGGATCTTGGGAGTAATTTGTTGAAAATTTTTTCTAGGCAAAGCTTGTTCATAATTTTATAGGTCATGATGTCCCTATCGTTACGGATGATATTTTCTACATTTAACCAGGAACGAGACCAGTTATCTTTAATCTTTGCGTTTTCAATTATGCAGCAAGCTCGATTTTGAAGACGTTTGCTCAAGCTACCCCAAACAACATCACCATATAGTAAATGACTTTCAACAAGACCATAATAAACACAGCAGAGCTATCTATAAAAATATTTCCTTTTCTCAAAGCTGTCTATTTTAATTACTATAGATTCCGTCCTTCTTTGAAGTGGAAATGATGCTTCCTAATAAGCACACAGTAAGTAAAGCTCCCTTGCAAATCATCTGCATCTAGAAGAAAATCTAAGAGTGTACACGTCTTTTATCATAAAAATCCAGTTTATTTGCAGCCGAGTACTTGGCGCCCTAGAAATTTAGAAGCTTTTAAAACTAAAAGGAAAGACTTAAGAAATATTAGGCAAATACCACATAGAAATAGTTACCTGGTCAAACGTAAAGCTGAACCAAAACAATCTGAGCATTAAATTGCTCAAGAAGCGAACTCTATTAGCATTTTTTGTTTGCAATACTGCTAATAGCTTACTACATTCACGTTTTGCTTTCGTGTTCACTGCAATTTAGTTCGCTATATAAGAAACTTTTGAGAAAACTAAAGTGGGATCTACAGTTAAAAACTTTTAGTACTAGGCCTGAGCCAGGTTTCTCATAGAAAAAAGTTTGGTCACAGCCATAGAGTTAATAGAACTAGAGCGCTGACTGACTAATCCCATTGTATACAAAACAGTGGCCCAGCATGCAAATCCATAATGGCGCCCTAGTAAGGCAGAAAGTTAGTGTACACTAGACGCAAAATGGAAGTAAATCATGTTTCCGCTGCTTATTTCACGGATATTATAATACATTATGGCTTTGGAGAGAGACTAAGAGTTTTTCATGCTTTTTTGGAGAAACTTTTGCGTTTATCAGCCGTGGACTCAACCGTGGTAGCTCAAATATCGAACATTGTTGCTGCGTTGCTGTGGATACCTTACTAAGTTTCCTCAAATGCTGAAGGAATTTACGATCTATACTTAAAACAAACAGTAATGAAGGTTAAAGAGTATGGCTAAGATTCATTTAGTAGCAAATACATTTCAAATTAAAGAGCTTTTCAAAGTAGTAGCTACCTATGCCGTCTCAGGAATGAGTTTAAGGCCTGCAAGAGCTTAAAGTGTCTGTTTTATTTATCGGTCTATGTGCGATAGAAATAATAAAAAACGTAAAGACATCTTCTGTCAATATTGCATATTATACAATACAATATCTGTCTCTTAAAAGATGTACTTTGTCTTATAACGTGGTCAGTGTAAATTCTGCCGAGCCTGTGAGAAATGATTGTTAATACAATTCTGCAGCACACTCTATCAATACTGTTACATGGCCATCTCATAGACTTGAAACAAGAATATGGCTTTCAATGGAGCGTTGTGGCAGTAAGAGAATGAAGATTCTTTGTTTCAAAGAGAGCTTTCACTAGAATTGGAATAGTAATGTAGAAGCTTAAATGATATGATGTTTATCAACTGGTTGATAGAGTGATGCAACAGATTATGAATATTTAGGTTTCTTTTTATGAATGTGAGATCAAGCCATTTGTGAACAACAGATCATCACTCTTCAAGATGGCATTTGAATCCAAAATAGCCTTCAAGTTATCATTAACACAAAATGAAGAATTCTGAGGAGAATGGATATTCTCCATAATTCAGTTTGCATTGTTTTAGTACCTCTATGCTCTTATTCTGGGACAATGCTCTAAAATGCACTTAAGCTGCCAAGGATTGGGAGTAGTATTATAACTATTATCTCTTTAAATCTTGCTGTAAGCCATTTCCAGAGACCTTCAAGAAATGTGTATGTAAAAGCATTCTCAAAAGCAGACTTACTTCTGGACAATAACCTTTGTGTGATAGCAAAAATGGAATGTTCTGATGCACCAAAGCCAATAGAAAATGCTTTTCTGAGACCATCAATAATTTTCTTTCCAACAGTATTTATAAATTATATATGTATATATATATAATGATTTTTTAAATAAATTATGTATAGTTATTAACAAATCTTTTGTTTGAAAGATTCTATGGTGTCAAAAGTGCTTTCATGGCTTTCCAAAATTTGCTATTTTAATAGAATACATTGTATAAATTGTTGAATATCATGATAAGTTCAGTTATTGGCTTACTTTCAATGAACTTTTACTTCAGCACCCAAGACAATTGATTTGCTGTGGCTAATGAGAAATAAAAAGTTTGGGCAGCCACTTTCACTTTGTGAAGTGGCCTCCCAGCATGATGTCTTGAACTTTTATCCTAAAGTTAGGATATCCTTTTCAATGAATATCATAAAGTTTTGTAGTACATTGCCACAGACATGTGCCTAGGTACATTTCTTACATTTTGGGGGCATCATACCCTCCCATTTGCATATCACTGGATAGCCATTAAAAATTGCCATATCCTCAAAAGCATCCCTTGCTAACTTGATCCAGGCAGATATGAGGAATTTGATACTCTCTAAATATATAGAAATCATATACCATATGATAGCCCTCCTTCTATACGTTCTGAATATGCAAGAAAATTCCAGGTTTTCCTTAGGGGAGGGTTGCTACAACAGAAAACAACTCACCAAAATCCTTGCATTCGCCTTGTATGTACATGTCTTTGTCATCAAATAATCACTCAGTAATCCTCAATATAACCGAAAAATAAAGCTCTATCAACTTATTTCCCCTCTGCCTTGATTTTTTGAACCTTATATGAGTTAGGCACTAACTGGTACAATGAGACAAAAATATGGATTTCAGCTCTTCCTGGTGTTTTCGGCTATCTATGTATATAATTGTACGCAGCGTAAGAGGTTAATATTACGGAAATAATTATCTATTTCCAGTATACATTCCCATTAATCATATTTCAAATGTCTGTTAAACTTTTGCAATGCGAACGTAGTTTCCGTGTGGTCTTTTGCCTGACTACGCTACCATTTTGAATTTACATAGTGGACCCCGATCACGTGACATAGCGAGCTCTCTAGTCCTATTATCTCTATGGTCACAGCATTGTAGGGTCAAAGTTTTTAGAACGAGGCAATGTTTGGCGCTTACACCATGAAAGACTACAATAACTGTAGTTGGTACCTGCAATAAAAACATTGCATAATTTAATAATCGTGCTGCGTTTCAAAAGCAAGTTATCCTCTGAAGTTTGAGATATCAGAGATTTTACAATACTTCTTATTTAATTGGACTAAAGAAGAGTGAAAGTACAAAGTGTGTGCCACAGCTCTCGTAATGACAGTATGAAGAATGAAATCTTTGACAAATCATCTGAAATTGAAACCGAAGCTCGTTGTCAAACCTTATAACGCAATTGAAGCAAAGTAGAAACCAACGATTTCATAAATCTATTCTATATTCAAGAGAAAAAAGAATCTCTCTGTGAAGTTATTGATGAGGATTTCCAAAGAGATTTGCAACAAAATTACTCATTTGCAATCAGATTGCCAGTAGCAAATTAACAATAAATGTCATATCTGAGGGCTCTGATATACCCCAAAGCTGTAGGAATGTAAGAGATCAATACATAAACATTACTGTTTGACTATATGAAGCCTTGCCAATCAATCAAATGCAAAAGAGAAGGGTTCTCATTCCTTTCTGAATTTGTGAATTTGTGCAATAAAATTAATTAGATAGCTGATGCTGTGATGCTAATGCATCAAATGTACATTGAAAACAAATCGGTACCAAAAAAATATTTGAAATGAATATAAAGTGTTTTGAAACGCATTAAAAGCAATATTAGACACATCATATAGAAACATGGCTAATTGGTAGTCTACGTGTTACCTGACCTTTCATTATTCGAAATTATCCGGATATTCGGATAATTGTTTCGAAATTATCCGATATTCGGAAATTAAGAAAGACCCCTTGGATTGGACACACTAATGTATACTCAGCTGTAATCATGTTGTCGTTGGGTAGAGGAGGAGGAGATTCCGCAGCGGTGCACTTCTAATCGGCGGGATTTCGTGTTCACCCACCCAGTAACGTTGAAATGACAAATGCACTAATCATGCCATTTTTATTGGTTTCTTAGTCCTCCACTTTTTATCCAGCCCCCCTTTTACTCAGCGATGCCTTGCCTCCAGTTTACCCTTTATAGCTAAACAGACCGAGTAACCGATTTCTGATCATGCATGGTACTTAAAATACACAACTCTTAACAACATATGCTTTAAAAGAGAACACAACAATTGTTGGAAGAATAAAAGGTACCAAAGTTGTATCACAAGATAGATGCCACAAGGTCCCATAGAAAAACAGCGCACTATGTCCAATTATCAATGATTTGATCTGGGTTAAGAAGAAAACGAAACACAGATCAATACTCTTGGGTGGCTAACAAAGGTCCCCTGTTAATTAATTTTTCAAACATTTTCCACCAAGGCCATTCTTATTTCAACCCCATGGCTATTGATTTTCTAGGTAAGATCTCACCTAAGGCATACAATTTTTAGAAGAAACAATTTGACTTGCAAGTAAAAATTATCATAAGAAAGGCACGGTGATTACTTGGTTCAGCATTGTTTCATTTTTTGAACTTGGCTACGTTACTTTGATGACATAAATTTGTGATAAGAAACCATTGCCTTTTCTTAAGCATTATTGGTTATTTCTCAGTCCTATGCTGATTAGGTCTTGGGGATTTTTCCAGCCTCCTGACTATTCGAAACCCCCTCTACAGGGTTCATACCTATTTCTTGAATCAAAATTCCCTCACTATTTCTTGACTAATAGTTAAACCACTCACTTTTTCCCTGATTCCATTTCACATATTGGCAAAAATAGGCAAATAACATGGAACTTAATAAATAGATAATCTACATATACACTTGCCTCACATAAGAATAGTACAATAATAAAACTTTTCCAAGGCTCTTAAACAACTGTGCCACCCAATCGTGTTCAAACTTTTTGGCAGGGGAGTGCATTTCACCGCTTCAACCAATATGGCGGTCAAGACCTGGTCTCCACAGTATCGCATAATTAGATTAAAGGAATTATTTAGACAGTGAATTGTGAACAGTTTAACATGAAAGTCTACCAATAATTAATGCACAACATCTTGAAAATTTAAGACTAAAATAATCAACAATAAACAGTCTTTCTATCGCGGTATTACTAATATTCTGTGGGGCAACCACACATTGATTGGACTGGAGAAAGTCTTCTTGCAATCGATTCATGGAATTTTCTTTGATACTCACTTGGAATTCGTTACGGTACTTCTTCAATTCGCAGTACACGCTTTTTTCAAAAGAAAAAAGTTTATAAGAAAATGAGGTTTAAAAAGCCAAAATCTTAAGAAAATTGTGAGACTCACTTTCCAAAAGTAAGCGTTTTTATTGGCCAAAAATCGATATTTCATCACTATTAAATTCAAAATATTAAAGATGGAATTCAAATTCGAGTATAGAAGATTAACAACGAAAGTTTAGTCCATTTTTGCCGGTTTATTGCGATTAAAAGCTAAGAAAAAATTACGAAAATCTCAGGCTCAATTTTGGGAAAAGGTAAGAAAATTGAGGCTCATGCAAAAAGACGTTTATCTTCTAAAAAAACATGTATTACTTCATTTCTGGCTGCCAAAGGACCTCTTGAGTCAAAATTTAGTTGTATTTTATGAATTCCTAAAAGTGTTTGATATCAGTTAAATCAGGACTTCGATCTGGCCAGGAGGGGATACTTATTCCCTGATACTGAAAATAAATTTTTGTGACTCGATTTTGCCCGGTGTGGCGGTGCGTTATCTTGTTGGAAGATAAAATGCCTATCTCAGTTATCATAGATAGCAGAAATGCTTTGAGGTACACCTTATCGCTACAGTGAGATACTTCTAGCATTAAATTTCTTGCTACATATCACCAGCTTTCCATAACAATTAGGACAAGCTATCAATCTTTTCTTTTAATGCCGATAACTTTTGATCTACGCAAGATATAAAAATTGCTCCTTCTTGAAATGTGAATTGAAGCCTTCTGAGCATGCTTGGAAAATATTTTTCAATTATTCCAAACTATGTGATATCAGTTTTTTCGCAAAGAAAGTACACTTTTTACCACCAAAACAAGCTTCTCGATGCTTTTCAAGCGAATTCTCACAACATTATTGGCAGGAATCCTTCGATGGTGATTCCTTTGTTAGCCAATCAAGATTTGACGCCAATGCTCCTTGGGTGAAGCATAGGAATAACAGCAACAGCATGTGAATCTTTGAACTTTACATATCAAATATTTGATCAAGTAACAGATCGAGACTGCCACATTTGGGCTCTCCTGCTCACCCTACACTCCAAATTCAAATGCACCTTTGACAGTTGACGAAATACCAAAAAAACGCCAAGAACAAAGGAAAATTTTGGTTGCAAACCTAGTGGAAGTTCTTTCGATAACGAATTTCCTGAAGTTTTCTTTGGAAATGAGAAAATTTCCTTGCTTTTTTCTTGAAAATTTCAATTCCTTGCGTTTTCGTTGTGGTCAGCAAAATTTCCCTAAAAAAGGAAATTTTCTTGAAAGTGGAAGCACTGTATATCTGTATATCGAGTGAACTTTTGGTTTGTGGTGAGTGACTTTTACCACCAACAGTGAAGTTTGAAGAAAAAAATAAATTATTAGTTGAAACATAATAGGTAAATAAGATAAATAATAGAAGGTATAAATATGCGTAAGTGATTCTTGCCAGTAGTCGAACAACTGCTTCTTTCACTTGGTCAAAATCATCATCTACCTGTAAAAAGATAGTAATTAGTCGATTCTATAAATAAATTATAGCAATTATATCACGTGCTCCCTCCGGACTGCCTAATAAATGGGGGGGGGGAGGGGAGGAAAAAATGAGGTGAAATCTAAGGAAATGCTGCAATGAAGCTCTATAGACATAAATCTGGTACCAATGGTTGAAGAAACGTGGGAAAAAAACTGCAGATATACAGAAACAGGGTGGCCATTCAGGGTAGAAAAGATAAAAATGCTAGAAAAGCTGGAAAATGAGCTATTTCAGAATTTTGCTGGAAAAGCTGGATTTTTTAGGCTTAATAGTAATCAACGGCATTATTAGATAAAAAACAATCACATGGCTGGAATTTCATATCAAATTTCAAGGCATGGCTGAGAAACAATGTGTTTCTTCTGTCCAAAAGGCTGGAAAAAGGCCACTTTTTCGAAAAATTTGGCTGAAACTTCAACTTTAACTAAGTGGACACCCTGAAGAAGAATTGTTCAAAATATCTATTGCTATTGCTGTGAGAGGGGGTTTGGAAAAATTGAAAAGTCAATCATTGGAGGAGGAATCTACTACTCAATAAGAGTAATGCCAGTCATTGGCGGAAAATTCAGTTTTCATTTGGGGGCTCAAGCCAACAATTTTCCCACAAGGAAACAAGCGGCATCAGTCGCTGTTCCTCTAAAGCAAATAGTAAAACGCTGTTCCTCTAAAACTAATTGTAAGTTTGAACCGCTTCTTGGAAAACGCAGCTGGATTATAAATTTCAATAGCAGGGCCACGGTGAAAAATATAACTGAGCGTTCTTTTTTTCTATTCAATGCGACATTTCCAGAATTCAAGATGACATGCCAATTTTGAAGACATAGCTATTGAATTTTAAGACATAACCGCTGAAGATATATCGTTTAAAGCAGGGATATGCTGATGGGGGGCGTGGGGGGGACATCGTACCCCCTCATATTTTCAAATTTGCGAAAAAGTTGGTCAAAAGTTAGCCAGGCAGGCAGCAAGAGGGTTGGCCACAGTATTTTCTGAGATTTATTTTTTTTTGTAACAATTTAGTAACAATGGTTGGTCAACTGGTCAGAACGCCCCTCCCCCCCAACAGAAGGTGTCTCGTTTAAGACATAGCCGTTGAAGACATAACCAAAAGTTATTGTTGTCATAGGTACATTTTCATTTCATTTATTTTATCTAAACACAAAAACCCTTTCAGCTATTACTTATAAACACAAAGAAAGCGAAAATTTTCAACTAAACTAGAAATAATATTGGTAGATATTGCTGGTCTTCCCAGAGATCGTGCTCTGGGAAAGGATGCTAACTGTGCCGGAATTCCTTTAATTTCTTTGTGAACGAGGTAATTGAAGAAGTCATTCTTATATCTAAGGGAGGAGTCATAAAGTATGGAGCAGACCGGGGCGGAAGGGATTCAGCAGGGCTGCCAAAACTTTTAAGGAGTAAATGATGGGCTAGCAAATCATTCTTAGTTGCGGAGATGGGCCATGAAACTTTTCACTTAAAATGTTATAAACAACTATTCAGGGAAATGTCAATCACTACTTTCTGAGCTACTTTCAC
>OLMO02000009.1:25264428-25299542 GCA_900291935.2 Cassiopea xamachana | reverse complement strand
TTTTTGCATTGGGCTACAAAAATTTATGGTGAAATTTGAAATCCCTTCCGCCCCGGTCTGGTCCATACTTTATGACTGCTCCCTAATGGGATTTCGTTCCACGTCTGTGCACCACAATAGAAAAAAAATTCTTTTTGGAGAATTCTAGATTTTGTCTTGGAATGTCTAGGTGCAAGCAATTTCTTGTTGAATAGTTAGATAAATGGGATTCAGTCGCAAGTCTTCCTTTTAGCCTGTCGGGGCAGAGGCCGTTTACTATTTTGTAGATCATAAGTGCCCTGTCAAATTTTACCAAATTTGAGACCGAAAGCCAATTGCAACACCACCTGTCCTTTAATCTTGAGCCTTCCATAAGTATGTGTGAGCTGTTCCGTAAACGCTGAAGATGATCAAGCTTTGTGCTAGACAAATTGCCCCTTGGTTCATCACTGTGCTGTTGCATTAAGGTTAATATTACCTTATATGTATTATTGTTGCTGTTGTTGAAAAATAGATTAGCTTACACGCTGCTAGAAAGAGGGTGTATTTTTCTCTTACTGAAAATCTTAGAACCCGATCCACGGTAACACAAAATGGTGACAGGAGTAAAAGCATAGTTTCAAAGTTTTAATCGTCTCGGGGTGCGGGAAGTGCGGTCTTAAGCATACGTACGACGACTTAGAGGCGCTTGTGAAAGAGAAGAGTGACACCGAAGGGAGTACTTGACTTAGGCCCATCCGTTGAATCAAGATGGCATCGTTTCAAGTGAGTAAACCAGAAAAGTGAGTACACCAGAAATCAATGACTATGTGTGTTCAATTATTGATACCATTCTTATAACAGACATAAAATTGCAACAGCTGGTAGAAGCACAAGATGAAGATGAAGTTACCAAGAAAGTAGACGAATATTGTCTAGAAGGATGGTCAGAGAAACATCAGTTAGCAAGTGCAGTCCGTCCGTACTGGGCAGACAGAGGTGAACTAACCATAGTCAAGGGTATTCTACTTAAGTCTATGTAACTTGTGTTTCTACATGGGCCAGGGCTGTCCCATGTGTTGCGGGTTCGGTTCTCTTACTCATGCTTTACTTAAGAACACTTTTAGATCAGAACACAAGTGAATTCTTTATTACTGTAAACGATGACTACGAACAACAACTAAACACTAAAACAGAAACGACAGATACATAAAACAGATAAGAGTGACGGTTGTCAATTAGCCAAAGCAATCAATGTTTTAATTAAGTGTCACTTCGTGGTGCCTCTCTAATTTTCTCCTACTGTTTGGCATCAGGGGTTCCCATCATGAACCCTACATCTACTAGACTAATTATCCCATCAGCAATGCGATTGGAAATCTTGGACAGAGTGCACGAGGGCCATCAAGGTATTACCAAATGTAGAGAAAGGGCTAAGCACAGCACAGAATAAGCATGGAGGTTTGCAGAAAGGGTCTTCTACTTTGCACCATTCTTGCATTGTTTTTATGAGTGAAGATTGAAATCTGATGAGTCAGAATTGCCTCAAAGCAGCTCCCACAGAAGCTCTTCTTCCAGCTATGAGGAAGAAAATGAAGAATTCACTTGAAAAGGTCTTGAATGATAGCAACTGCACTTCCGCAATAACGAAATATTTCCGTAATAACGATAAATTGTCACGCATTATATTGTATGAACAACGCTTTGATGCGGTTGCGAACGATAACACGGTATACAACGACGCATGGACGAAACGATATTTGACAAGACTGGAATATATGGAACTTTATTAATGTTATATAGCGAAGAAGTTAACAACGATTGTCCTGGCGCAAAATGCGATAAACGATCTGGTGGTTGCCGATTACGGATCGGACGAATACTTTCCTGCAGTTCTGGCAACACTTGTTCGATTGCGTGCTCGGGTTCGACATAATTGTGCAATTCAATTTCTTGCACTGGCTGATCGGCTAATCTTCCACTATCTATATTCGCGCTTTCGTTATTCTCATCTACGATTGACTCCGATAATACGTATGGTACCGATTTAGTATCCAAAGCAACGACAATTTCATCCTCTGAGTCACTACTATCCGACATGGAAACGTCAGTCTCACGATTAGGAATTTGTGTAGCTGAACGCGTACGATAGTGCTTACCATTTCGATTACGATTACGACGAACTGGGACGGTCTGTTGCGGATGCCGCATCCGTATCAATTGGTAAATCGTTACATTGGAATAATAGATTCCTATGCAAAACTCTAACAGGACCTGTACCATTTTCACGTTGTACTTCGTAAACTGGCGACATATTATCCTTACGACGAATTACACGGTGAACGTCTTTTTCCCAATACGACCTTAATTTACCAGGGCCTCCCCTCTCCAACAAATTTCGAATGAGGACTCTATCGTTAGGCTGTAAATAAATGGATTTATCTTTTAAATCATAATGAGCTTTATTCCTTTCGCTGGCGGCACGCGAACGACGGCGTGCGATAGCGTATGCTTCTTCCATAGCTGTTTTCCATTTGTTGACATAATCACTATAGCTATTTACTGGAGAATGATGGCCCATGTTGAAAACTATCTCGATTGGTAACTTAGGGTGTCTACCAAACAAAAGATAAAACGGTGAAAAACCAGTGGAATCATTTCGCGTACAATTGTAGGCATGCGTTACTGTATTAAAGTGCTCGTGCCAACTGCTTTTATAAGATTCCGGTAAAGTACGAAGCATTGATAACAATGTACGATTAAAACGCTCTACTTGTCCGTTACCCTGTGGGTGATATGGGGTAGTTCTCGAATGCTTAATATCACAAAGTTTTTGCAGATTGTCAAAAAGGTTGTTCTCAAATTCTGCAACCTGATCGTGGTGGATCTTCGTATGAAATCCGAAACGCATAATAAAATCATTGTACAATTTTGAAGCGACAGTTTTTGCAGACTTATTTTTTGTTGCGTACGCCTGTGCAAATCGCGTAAAAAGATCGACAATGACCAAAATATATTCATAACCTCCTTTACTACGTTCTAAATGCAAAAAGTCGATAGAAATCATTTCAAAAGGCGAAGTCGTAATAATTGGTTGTAATGGAGCCCTAGCCGGAAATACTGGGCGTCTCTGCTTCACACAACTGCATACGTTTTGAATAAAATGCTCAATACCTGCATGCATACGAGGCCAGAAAAATCTCTGTCGTGCTAAAGCAAACACATGTTCTGTACCTAGGTGACCCATATCCTCATGCAGCGTTTTAATTGCTAAGCGATGGTATTTCTTAGGCAATACAATCTGGGAAATCGAACCTACATTCCGCTTCAATACATTGTCTTTGACTACAAGTTTAGGCCAATCGCGAATTAATCGTTTGACATTAGAAGATTCATGTAACACATCTTTAGCTAGTGGCTTTTTGCCTTGCTCGATAAACTGCATGACGCGACTCGTAACAGGATCATTTAACTGGGCATCGATTAAATCGTTCACACCAATACACAAATCATTGCGAGAACTCGAGCTATCAATAGCGAAAACATTTGGATCTATAGTAAATGGGGTAACCCAATTTGATTTTCCTTTAGCTAACAAATTTACAGCGCATGTTACAGCGTTTGTAGTTTGAGGCGACATTTCTTCAGTACACGTTTCGATATTGGACTCAAAATCAGGAATACACGATAGAGAATCAACATCGGTGTTTACTCTGCCTGGTCTATACCTTATAGTAAAATTAAAGTCAGCTAATTCATTGACCCAACGTAAACCAGTAGCATTCAATTTAGCTGATGACAATACGTATGTTAATGGATTGTTATCAGTGTAAACTGTGAAAGATGGTGCGTAATATAAATAATCACGAAATTGGTTGCATATTGCCCATTTCAACGCTAAAAATTCTAGTTTTCCGGAATGGAGATAATAATTTTTCTCTGCTGGTGACAAAGTACGAGAACCATACGCAATAACTCTTAGTAACCCATTCTGACGTTGATACAAAACTGCACCTAATCCGAATCCAGAAGCATCAGTATGAAGTATAAAATGATCCGAAAAATTGGGATATGCCATTATAGGAGGCAATATCAGGTGTTCAATTAGCCTGTCTAAAATACTTTGATGTGTTTCATTCCAAATAACTGAGCTCTTAGAATGCAACTGATTATTTGATTTCGCTGCTTGTTTCAATTTCGATTGTCTCTTCTCTGACGTAGCTAAAAGATCATATAATGGCTTTGCCATCGATGAGAAATTTTTAATGTACCTTCTATAGTAACCAAGGAGACCAATTAAACGTCGAACATCACCTATGGTTTGGGGAGTTGATTTTTGCAAATGCAATATCGGTTTGATACTCTCGGGGTCTAACTTATGGCCTTCCGGAGAAATAATTCATCCTAAAAAGTTGACTTCTTGGCGAAACATATTGCATTTTCTTGGTTTTAACTTCACTCCATTTTCGCCTAGACGTCTAAGGACTCTTCTCAGATTGTCCAAATGACCATCAAACTAAAAACGATGATGTCATCCAAATAAGGGATACAAACTTCATCTCTTAAATCACCTAAACAGTTTTCCATAAACCTCTGAAATGCACCTGGAGCGTTTCGAAGTCCAAAAGGAATTCTCTTCCATTCATATAGTCCCCAGGGGGGTATAAAGGTAGTCAAATGTTGGCTGTTTTCACTGACAAAACTTTGATGATATGCTTTGCCCTGGTCCAAAACTGAGAACCGGGCATTACCCCCTAAATTATCGAGAGTTTCTTGAATCCGTGGAATAGGATGGCGGTCCGGAATTGTCTTTGATTTAAAGCACGAAAGTCAACACATAAGCGAAGTGATTGGTCCTTTCTTCTAACACACACAACAGGAGAACTGTATGGAGAAGTCGATTTACAAATGAAACTTTTATTTAGAAGATCTTCAATATAAGCCTTTACCTCCGGGTATAGTGGTCTAGGCACTGCGACATAGCTTTTCTGCACCGGAATGTTATCTGTCAAATTAATATTTAGTTTAAGATCGGGAACAATACCAATGTCATCATCATTTCTCAAAAATGAGTTTTGTTCTTCGCACAATAGCTTCAAAGCGGATCTAAATTTATCTGCTTAACATGACTTGGAATGTCTTCGTCAATATCAATCTCACACTTAGCACTTACGCTACGAATAGGTTCAGAGTTTACAACATCCTCTTTCAATTTCACATCTAAAGGGGTCACAGATTGTACTAACTGTATTCGGCCAAAAACTGTGCGCTTTGGTAAAACAATATCGTGTTTTGTAATGTTTTGAACTTGAAACTTGACAACACTAGTCTTTCCCGGTTTTAGCGAGAACAAAGATTCCGAAACAACAAGGCCATTAGGCAAATCTGGATTTTCCTCAGGTTCGAAAATAACAGGAATCTCAGATGCGATTGGTCCATGATTAATCCTACACGAAATCTGTGAACATCGTCCACGCTTAATCAAACATTGTTTCTTGATTGTTCGAACAGTACAAAAATCAGAATCATCGCTAGAGTCGATAATATCAAATAAACTATGTACATCATCACGAGTCAAAGACGGGAAAACACATGCTAGTTCAGGACTAGTCATTCCAGTTTTTACGCATAGTTCGATCACATTATATCCAACAAGTGGCAACGAAATGTCTTCAGTTGTTACCAAGAATGGAACGAAAATCGGATCTTGTTCGTGTTTTAATTTAAAAGTCAACTCAATAAAACCTTTGTATGGAATGGGCGTACCATTAGCAGCAGTTAAGTCTAATTCACAATCTAGAAGTTCCAAGATATTTCTCAACTTCGCACCAGGAAAATGACGACGAAGAAATTGTTCTGAAATAATAGAAACTTGGGCACCTGTGTCCAATAATGCTTCGGTCGAAATTCCATCTAGCTTACAATTAATAGTACATCTTTTTCCAACAAGTTTTGCAATTTGCGACGATTGTTTCGGAGTTACGAAAGATGAAGGTTTTACGTTCTTGTCTGACATTTTACTTAAAGTTTGAGCTGCATTGCAAATAACCTTATGACTATGCCAATGTTTCTTTTGGCACGATTTATTACAGTACTGAACAAGATTGCATCCACTACATTTCCACACAGTTAAACCTTTTTGAGAACTCCCACAAAAACTACAATATCGAGGCTTAGTCACTTCACCGGTTACTCCGCGCCCCCTGGAATAACCGAGCCATGTTTTCCTGATTAATGACAGGACAACGTAAATGAAAGTGTCCGAGCTCCCCGCATTGAAAACAATGGGTGCACTGTTCCGGTGTACCATTTGATTGACAGTTTTGGCAACCTGCAAGACGAAGATAACGAGGGGGCCCACTGTGCCCACCTTGCCACCGACCGCGTGACCTACTTGCAAACCTGGGTGGCAATTTGCCTCTAGGGTACGTTTTAACGTGCTGCATAATTTCAGCTAATTGCGTTTTGAGTTGCTGAAGTTCTGCGGTTAGTTTGATCGTTTCGTTTTCAGTTGAAACTGCTTGCGCCTTCGCCGTTTTGCTGCACTCGCTCGTAACTCCAATCTTCATTTTTCGTTCTTGTTGTTTTGTAGCCAGCTCATTGACATTTTTCATCAGTTCATCGTCCGTTATTCCGCTTGTCCTCAGAAAAGGGCAAAGATTGGTAACGAGGTTCTCGTCACGAAGGCCTGATTCAAAAGCTTTCAAAAAAGATTTTTCTACTAGCTGCGTGCTGTACTCTGCTTCGACACGCTCTTCTTTTGAAGCGAAAAACACTTGGTTGCGTGCGTCCAAAAGACGAAGTAAAAACTGTTGCGTGGTCTCCTTCGGGTCTTGAATTGCTGTCACCATTGATTGAAGGTCAGCAGCTGTCTTCTCTTGAAAAAAGACGCGCAAAATGGAACGCAATTTCTTTAACGAGCGTTGCGGCAAAGTTAATATATAGTTACGTAAACTACTATGAGGGGAAATAGCTTTAGTAACTGCATCACAAATGTCTTTATCTGAATAACCCCTTTCTAACCCCGAGTCAATCTGGTGAATGAAAGATACGTAGGTTAATTTATCCTTTTGTCCTGGCTCACCAATTTGACCGGATATTTTAAATTCTCTAAGTAGCATTGAAGGTTCTCCTTTAACTACTTTCACTGTATTGGCTGTGACAGTACTTGTTAGATCAGAGTGATCAGTTTCCGAAACTTTTCCCTTTGCGGCTCTTAATTGTTCTAAAAGGGTTTTCTTTGCACTATCGGATTCTAGTTGCAATTGTCTTAATTCTTCCAGCTTTTTCTCAGTAGTTAAAACTTCCAATTGGACTATAAGTTCTTCTTCAGATCGTTCTAGCGGGGGAGGTGTACCATTTATCTTAGAAATTGCATCGCGTAAAAATATGTGCACATCAAAGTTATCATCTGCCTTAGAGAGAGTGTTCTCAATATCATTTCTAATTATTTTAACGAGTTCAGATCTACTTTTACCATAGACGGAATCTTTTAATTCAAAATAACTACATAGTTCTACCAGTTTGTCAATACTCTGCTTGCAAATAAGCGAATCAAGTTCTAATTGTAAATCTGCGATCTGAGACATTTCAGTATTTTACAAAGTTAACTAAATAGTCCGGAATATAACACCCTTCATACACTCTCCGCCCCACAAAAGACAAATTGCACAACAAAGTTCAGAAGATAACACTTAGCTGGGAGGGGTACGGCTAGTACACCCTCGGGCTTTGGAGTAGCCTGCGGCAAAGGTAAGGCAAAATGGCATGGCATCGACGACAAAATCTGCATCACAGATGAAAACAGGCTGGAAACTTGCGTAGCATCGTAGAAAAGAAAACTCACTGGGCGCCAAATGTAACTTGTGTTTCTACATGGGCCAGGGCTGTCCCATGTGTTGCGGGTTCGGTTCTCTTTCTCATGCTTTACTTAAGAACACTTTTAGATCAGAACACAAGTGAATTCTTTATTACTGTAAACGATGACTACGAACAACAACTAAACACTAAAACAGAAACGACAGATACATAAAACAGATAAGAGTCACGGTTGTCAATTAGCCAAAGCAATCAATGTTTTAATTAAGTGTCACTTCGTGGTGCCTCTCTAATTTTCTCCTACTGTTTGGCATCAGGGGTTCCCATCATGAACCCTACATCTACTAGACTAATTATCCCATCAGCAATGCGATTGGAAATCTTGGACAGAGTGCACGAGGGCCATCAAGGTATTACCAAATGTAGAGAAAGGGCTAAGCACAGCATTTGGTGGCCTGGATTGAGCAAATAGATTCAAGATATGATAGAGTGCTGCAGAATTTGTAATGAACACAAGAAAAATGGCACAGAACCATTGATTCCAACTCCCTTTCCAGATCGTCCATGGCAAATCATAGGACTAGATTTTTTCAAGTTCAAAACTGTCGATTATCTCATCGTGGTTGACTACTACTCAAGATACATTGAGCTTGGTGCAATGAATAGAAACAAAACAGCTTCAGAAGTCTTACGTGTCCTAAAAAGTTTGTTTGCAAGACACGGGATACCAGAAACACTGCGTTCAGACAATGGCCCACCCTTTGATAGTGCTGCTTATTTAGCATTTGCAAGAGAATGGGGATGTAAAGTAGTAACAAGTAGTCCAGTTTTTCCTACATCAAATGGAGAAGTAGAGCGTGCAGTACAAATAGTAAAGAATATTTTGAAGAAGTCAAATGAACCAGAGAAAGCGCTACTTGCATATAGATCTACTCCATTGCTATCTGGATACTCACCTTCACAGCTACTAATGGGTCGTGCTATAAGATCAACACTACCCACACTTGACTCAAAGCTAAATCCAAAGTTAACAGAACTTGACACCATGAGAAGAAGAGAAGATGAGAGTCGAAGACAACAGAAACTATGTTATGACAAAAGACACCGTGCGATACCACTTACACCACTAAAGCCGAATACAGAGGTAAACATTACTACACATCACGTACAAGGAACCATCTTAAAACCAGCACACAGTCCAAGATCATACTATGTGCAAACACCAACCAAAGTTATTAGAAGAAATCGTGAACACATTGTTCCATTAAACGTTAGCACACATTCAAGGAGTCCAGATAGCAAAGTGCAAACTACACCTGTAGAGAATACTGACAAGACAACTGAACTGAACATTTTGTCAAAACCCAAAAGGAACATAAAACCAACACTCAAAGCTTTAGAGAGCATGTCTTTGAACTAACTGAAAGAGATGTTGTATTAAGATTAATATTACCTTATATGTATTATTGTTGCTGTTGTTGAAAAATAGATTAGCTTACACGCTGCTAGACAGAGGGTGTATTTTTCTCTTACTGAAAATCTTAGAACCTGATCCACGATAACACAACATGTACCTCAGATGACTCTCAAGCAGTGCCTTATACACCTGATCCAATTTAGATTGCGGGAGTATGTTCTTTAGTTTCCGCAGAGACGAGAGAGCATTTTTTAATTTTACTTTAAAGGTTTTTATATTGTTCATTCACATCAGGTTTTCATCGATTCTAATTCCAAGGTATCTAACCTTTTGACCTCGTCTGATTGACTCTCCATTTATTTTTAGCTCTAGTGGATCAAGAATACGGTTGGTGTGTCGTTTATGACCAACAACGATATGTTCTGTTGTATCAGTGTTCAAACTAAGCTTGTTCAAACTAAGCTTGTTCTGACATAACCATTCTGTAAGGTGGTCAATCGCAGCTATTAAAGCATTACAGAGATCGTCGATATCCTTGGCAGAACAGGTGACACTGGTATCATCCGTGTAAATGTGTGAGGTACACCGCTCAAAATCATTAACTACAGGATGAAGAGAAATGACCCCAAGCACGAACCCTGGGGGATACCACAGTGAAGAGTTTTCATACTAGATTTAAGGCCGTTTAATTGACAATATTGCTTTTTGGTGGTGAAACACGTTGTGAACCACCGAAGAGATGTCCCCACCACCCCGTATTTAGTTAGTTTTGATATAAGGATCTCGTGACCCACCGTATCAAACGAGTTTTTAAGATCGAAAAATATGCTTATACTAATTCTATATTTGTCAATGCTAGAAAACCACGAGTCTGTTATGCTTCATAGTGAGGTCAGGGTGCTATGCATCTTTAAAAATGCGTGTACAAATTTTGCGAATTTCTTATGCTCCTTCATGTAATTCGAGACTTGCTCATGCCCACGTTGTTCCAGCAACCTCGAGAATACAGATAGCACGGATATAGGCCTATAATTAACCAATTCATTTTTTGAACCAGTCTTGAAAATGGAGGTTAGACTAGCTATTTTCCATATAACTGGAAAAATACCGATTTTGAATGAAGAGTTGAATATAGCAGCGAGTGGTTTGCATAAAATGTTTGCTGCATCTTTCACAAACTGTACTGAAATCTTATCATATCCAGCAAATATGTTGCATTTCAATTTATTTCATTTTATAAAATATCTGAAGTAATTGGTTGAAATTGAAAATATGTGGCAATGATTGCATCTTCATGAAAAAAGTATTTTAGTGGGCTATCCGATTCTTTAATTTCGATTTTTTCCGCAAGTTCTGGGCCAATTGTTGTGAAATGGTAATTAAACGCTTCCGCAATTCCCTTCTGCTTTTCAATTAGTTGACCATCATACATGACGGATCTGGGAGCCGTGGAACACTGATTTTTGTTTAAAACTTTGTTAGTCGTTTTCTACATCTCCTTAGGGTTATTTGGATTTTAAGCAATCAAATTACAGTAGTCTTCAACGGCTCTTCGGGGTTCACTGTTCCCCTTGTTTCTAAAGCGTTTGTAATGAGGCCATAATGTGCGATCTTTTTCAGCTCGTTTCTTAGTCCCGTCTCTCTCATGTATCACATTTCTGATACTGGCAGTTATCCAGGGCAAGGGTTTATGTCCCACTACGATTTTTTCGAATTTTTAGTGGCGCACGCACATCTAAGTTCGAGTGAAAAAGATCGCAAAATTTGCTTGACATGATTAGGGTCTTCCCTGGCGGTGGATATAGCCATTTCCCAATCCACACTTTGCAGGTCGAGGATAAAGCCTTCCTTATTATAGTTTTTCATACTCGGAAGTCAGTCTTAATTTGTTTCCTTATGAGCGAGGGACTAGCATTAAGTTTGATCTGTTCGTTGAGAAGTGGTCAATTACCGTTTGGTTGTACTTATTTCTCCATTAGAGCTTGTTTTAGTAGCTACCCAAGTAAAATCTGTGATCAGCTGTTCGAACTGAAATTCTGAGTAAAGACGTTTCAGCTTCTTTGTGTTGCAGTCTTGCTTTTTTATAATCGCAGGTAGTATCGCCAGTGAGAACAATTTCTTTGCCTTCTGCTTGTAACTTTTTCACAATCCTGGTTAAAGCATCAAAGGTAGGAACGTCTAAATACTCTGTAGGCGGACGATACTAATATATCGCGAGATAGCTCTTAGCATGTTTGGGGACTAATTCAATGCCTATAATTTCTAAGTTCGGGTCTTTGATATCCACTCTTTCGTGATGGGCAAGGGTATATTTTACAGAAACATTTACGCCACAGCCTGAGCGGTCCCTACCGTGCCTATATATATATTATATCCCTCTATAGAAACCCCCTTGTTGCACCTTTTCACAGCCTGGCTTCATTAAGGCCAAGAATATCAAATTGATAATCGTGTAGTAGCATTGTTACTTCTATCTTGTGTTTTCTAAGTGACACTACGTTCAAATATGACATTTTCACTCCTTTTGTGCGTATTTTCGTTACATCAGCGGAGTATTTAGCATTTCCCTGAGTCCCTAGCAATATCTAATGTACTTACTACAATTGGATGCTAGCATTTTAACTCTTCTTTCGTTAACATGTTAACCATCAAATGAAATATTTTCATACCTGATATTGTCATTGCTAATGAAATACAGTCCACTAAAGCCCTGTTTAAACGATCCAAAATTTCACCCAACATTTGCCCAACATTTATGTTGGGTGAAATGTTGGATCATTTACACAGTTACTTTGACATTAAGCTCTAGGTCGTCATTTCTTTTGAGAATGCTCGAGAATGCGATCTGGGCCTTGGGCAGCATTAATTTCACATCTCGAAGGGTTGATACAATTTCCTCTGCAGGTTCATTAGGATTCGCTTGCTTTCGAATGTTGCTGGTGCCTGCGTGGACAATCACAATGCTTACGGCTTGTTCGATATTAACGTTCCTCATTTTCCCCAATTTTTGCACCTGGTATTGCTTGAATGTGGTGTAGTGTAGTGTGTTAGGAGTAGTACCTTTGTAAACCTGTCAGCCGCACATTTTCCAATGTGGATAGGAGCACTGGTCTCCAACTACTACATAACTCTCACTTATGGATCCAAGAAGTCGGTAATGCACACCGGCGGCCACACCATGGTTACCTCACCTCGGCTGGTGAGCAAAACTAAGTAGAGGGTAGCAGCAATCTTTAAATGGTTGTTGTATAGGGGACGTCACCCCTTAAGTGCATGGAGACTGGAGTTGTGGAAGAGGCGGAGGAATCATCAAATGATCAACGGCTCTGAAAGCATGACAGCAAGATGTGTGGCACATCAAGGGCATTATCATGACGAAGATGAGGCATGGCCAGCCACCGTGGAAGGGATTAGGGCCCCACCATGTACTCTCCTATAGTCAGTCATGAATCAAAGAAATAACGATCATAGAAGTAATAAGGAAGGTGAAGTCGGGACCTCTGCGATGACACTGGATTTGGGCTACAGGGAAGAAGATGTTGAATTCTTGGTAAGTACGACAACTGATGACGGCAAGGATTCAAACCCTCATGGGAGGTCATTGCCTGAATGAGTTGCTCTGAAAACTAGGAATAGACTCTTACGCATTGGCTCATGGAATGTCAGAACACTATACCAAGCTGGAAAATTAAATAATGCTTTAAAGGAAATGGATAACATGAAATTGGACTTGCTAGGAAGCTCGGAATGCAAATGGATAGATAACGGGACCTTAGTGAAGGACGATCATATCATGATATATTCTAGAGGAAAGGAGCACAAGAATGGAGTAGGAATCATAATGAGAAAGGAAATAGCAAGATCTTTAATAGGGTATTGGGCAATCTCTGAAAGAGTGATAACGATAAAGCTCCTAGGAAAACCTTTTAATATAAGTATTATCCATATTTATGCTCCAACACAAGATCATGAAGACAAAGAAATAGAGTTATTCTATGATGAAATCCAAACTGCAATAAAAAATGTGAAGACAGATGACATACTCTGTGTTATGGGAGATTTAAATGCCAAAGTAGGTAAGGAAAGAACTACTGATATAACTGGTCAATATGGTTTGGGAACATGGAATAAACGTGGAGAAAGATTGATAGAATTTTGTCAGCAAAGCAAATTAATTATAACGAACACCTATTTTAAACAACACCCAAGAAAATTATATACATGGAAGAGTCCAGATGGAGATACCAGAAATCAAATAGATTATATATTAATAAATAAAAGATTCAGAAACTGTGTGAAACAAGCAAAAACTTATCCGGGATCAGACATAAATTCAGATCACAATCCAGTAGTAGTAAAGATGAAGATTCAACTAAAGAAACTAAACAAGACAAATAGAAAGCAACAATTGGATTTCAGTTTACTTAAGAATAACTCATATGCAGCTAGATACAACATTGAAATAAGAAATAGATTTGATGCTCTTTACATAGAAGAACTTGAACAGCAGTTTGACGAAGAAGAACGTATTGAAGACATTTGGCGTAAAGTGAAAGAGAGTATTGTAACAACAACAAAAGGACTTCTCCCTTTAAGAACAAAAAAGAATAAGCAAACATGGATGACTGATGATATTCTAAGCAAGATGGACGAACGAAAAGCTCATAAACATGTTGATAGAGACAAATATAACCAGTTAAACAAAGAAATAATTAATGACTGCAGAAAGGAAAAACAAATCTGGTTCAATAAGCAATGTGAAGAAATAGAAGAACTAGAGAAACACCATAATTCGAAAGAAATGCATGCTAAAGTCAAAGAGCTATGGCGAAATAAAAGTATAACAACAGCAATGGATGCACAATGGATAAAGAGGGAAATCTCCTCTCTGAGGAGGAAGATGTCGCTAATAGATGGAAAGAGTATATTACGGAATTATATGATGATAATAGAGCTGAAATGCCTAAATTTGCAATGATGACTGGATACAACATATTGCAAGAAGAAGTACAGAAGGCCACAACTTCACTGAAAAATGGTAAAGCAACCGGGTCGGATGAAATATCAACTGAAATGTTAAAAGCTCTAGATGACTGCAATGTAAAAGCAATAACAAAGCTTTGTAATATAATATATAACACAGGGTATATATCAACTGAACTAGAGAAATCAATTTTCATAACAATTCCCAAAAAAGCAAAAGCACAGGACTGTACAGAATTTAGAACTATCAGCCTTATAAGCCACGTCACCAAAATCTTACTGAAGATCATACAAAAACGCATAGCAAAGAAAATCGATCAAGACTGTAGTAATCTGCAGAGTGGGTTCAGACCAGGAATAGGTACCAGAGAAGGAATATTTAATTTACGAACAATTCTAGAAAGAGCAATAGAGGTACAGCAGGACGTGTATATATGCTTTATTGACTATACGAAAGCCTTCGATCGAGTTAACCATACCAAGCTAATAGAATGTTTGATAGAAATAGGAGTGGACGACAAAGATCTGATCTACAAATTATCATCAAAATGTACTGGGAACAGACTGCAGTGGTAAGAACTAAGACTGGAATTTCATCAGTATTTAAAATAAAGAAAGGTGTAAGACAAGGTTGTGTACTCTCACCAAACCTCTAAAATTTGTATACAGAGAAGATATTTAGAGTACTTGCTCCTTACATATTTTTTTCAAGTTTTGTTCTATTTTATCCGCTTATTATTAGATATTAGTACACTACAATTAAACAAACATTGTTGTACTATAGCTAATATCTGTACTTTAGCTTATACACACGCAGGCACGGGCACGCATACATATATATATATACATATATATATATATATATATATATAATATACAAATATATATATATATCAGATATTTATATCAGATATAAATATATATACATATATATATATATATATATATATATATATATATATATATATATATATATATATATATATATATATATATATATATATATATATATATATATATATATATATATACATGAACTCAGTGTTAGCTAGTGACTAACCAGGATTTCTCCTTTTTAGGCGCAAACTGTAGCATTCTCAAATAATCAGAAGAATCAGAAGAAATGAAAACATACCACCGCTTGGATTCAAATTAAGGCTTCCTGCTATCCGGGCAAGTGTCTTAACTATGGAGTTATATCAGTGTCAAAATTCAATGTTCGAATTCGGAATGCAAAAATGCAATTCAGAATGCAGAACGTCAATCAGTGAATCCTTTCTAGTATCCTTTAACCTACTTGTTGCTTTGTTCTCTTGTCATCAATGATTAAGGTACTCGCTATCCAGGATTACTGAGATTCTATTTCATCAGTCGTCATTTTTAGCTATAGCATTTCTTCCACTTGGAACTGTGGATGGCGGAGAGGTGAGAGGTTGTTTCACCTTTTAAAAACACATACGCTTGGCAGTTTTTTGTATGCACTTGGTTGTGATTAACTTGAACGTTATAAAATGGTTTTATTATAAAGAAAGTTTCAGTTCAGGTATCGAATATTCTAACTTGGGTGAATATGGCTAATGCAGAGCTAATTACTGCTATTTGCAAACAACTCCTTGTGATGCAGGAAAACAGCATGACAAACATGGTGAAAGTTCTGATTGACGATGTCAAGGCTGATCTTCGATCTTTGAGGAACGATGTAAATGGCCTTCAAGTGAGTGCACAGTTTATGAGCACTCAAGCTGAGGAGCTGAAGTCAAGGGTAGAACTTATCGAGAAAAAGTACGCGAAAATCGAAAAGGGCCTAACCAGCCATGAAGAAAGCATTGATTTTGTTGTTCGTAAATGCGACTACTTAGAAAACCAGAGTCACCGTAATAACATCAAAGTGATTGGAATTGCTGATTCTGAAGGCATGAACGAGTCGTGGGAAGAGTCCGAAAAGATTACCAAGGAAAAAATTCGGGAGTTGCTGCAACTTCAAGATGAGTTGGTGATCGAGTGTGCTCACAAGGTGGGAAATAGGCCCAGAAAACGTGATGATGGGACAGAAGAACCAAGACCAATCGTAGCAGAATTTCAATCATGGAAGCAAAAAGAAATGGTTCTCAAAAAAGCAAGAGAGGTTAAGCCTCAAAACATAAAGTTTCTTGCTAATTTCAGTCAATTGACTCTAAATCGTCGCAGAGATCAAGTTCCTGAGTTGATCAAAGCCAGGAAGCAGGCCACAGACTCATTGTGAAACAACTGAGTCCTCACAGTAAGAACAGATCAGGTTGGTCTCAGCGTAGAGCTAGGCGCAATTCAACAGCCAACCAGACTTTTGGTGGAAGTGATGCTGAAGGTAATCCTGATATTTCTTTTTCGGGTTGATTTGATCCATTTGAACCTTTCATGGAAGTGGACATTTGTTGTGTAAGCTTGGGTATTAATCCCATAAAAATTGTGTTTCATACTTTATTTTCAATTTCAGTTTTCAGTCATTGTATCTCATACAGTAGATATCAATAAGCATCAGAGATGACAAACACAGCTAATGATCCTTGTGGTATTTGCCACAAAAATATACCTAGCAACCAAAGAGCAATATTTTGCAATAACTGCAATTTTTATGTTCACATGAAATGCATTGACTTATCTGCTGCTGAATACAAAGAACTTGAAAAAGAATCTGATGTTTCTTGGTTTTGCAAAAAATGTACCATTGTTATGTTTCCCTTTGGCTTATTAACAAAAGAAGAATTTTTGGGTTTTAATGATTTTGACCTTCCCTCATTCATCGACTCTGCACCATCATTTAAATTACCTCTAATCTTATTGACTTGCCAAATCTTAGTGATTATGATATTGATGAACACATGCTCTCGCTACTTTACTTTACCTGAACTTTCTTCCTTACAGTTATCTTCAAATGACTTTTCTATTCTTCATACAAATATTAGAAGCTTATCCTTTTATCATGATGAATTAGTCTCCTTATCAGCTCATACCAATTTGAATCTTGATGTGATGGGAGTGTCTGAAATTTGGCATTCCAATGATAATCCCATATCATCAAATGTTGATATCCCAGGCTATAAATTTTTGAAGACCAAATCAGTCACTCAGAATGATGGTGTTGGTTTGTATATCAGATATTCTCTTACTTATAATCCACGTATTGACTTGGACTCTTGTACCAATGATTTTGAAACTGTATGGGTTGAAATTTATAATGTAAATGACAAGAACTTTCTTATTTGCTGCGTTTACAGACATCCTAGTTCAAACATTAATAACCTTACATTTCACTTCCAGAATCATCTTTCAAAACTTTCATCAGATAAACTCTTGTTTATTATGGGTGACTTTAATGTGAATCTTTTAGACTTTACCTCTCATACACCAACAAGTGACTTTGTCAATAACTTTTTTTCGCACAGCCTTCTTCCTTGTATTCATCATCCAACTAGAGTTTCTGAACACAGAGCTTCAATCATTGATAACATATATACTAATACTACCAATGCTAATATAGTAAGTGGCAACATTTTAATGCAAATTACTGATCATTTCTCTCAGTTAATGGTTTTGAAAAATACCCATGTTAGTCATAGTAAATCTGAATCACTGAAATATGATTATTCCAAATTTGTAGATGATGCCTTCCTTGAGGACTTTAATCAGATTGATTTTAACTACTTAGAAAACAGTGACTTAGATATCAACAGTAAATTTGACAGATTTCTAAAAGATTTAAATACTCTAACAAATAAGCATGCTCCAATTAAAAGGCTGAGCAGAAAAGAAAAGAGACTTAAAGACAAACCATGGTTAAACAAGAGAATACTGAAGATGATGAGAATCCGAGACAGAATTTTGTAGAAACTAAGAAAACAGCAGAATCCTGACAATTTTAATTTGTATAAGAAGTTTAGAAACCGTGTTTCAAATGAATTAAAAGAAAGCAAAGCGCAATATTTTCATAATTATTTTTCTACCAATAGTCAAAATATGAAAAAGTTATGGTCAGGTATCAAGACAATAATTTCTCATAAGTCTTCCATTTCTTCTTCAATCATCAAATTCAAAGACAAAGATGGAAATGTAACATCAGACCCTAATAAAATGTCAAATATCTTTAATGATTTTTATGTCCATGTTGCTGATAGCATAACAAAGTCAATCCCAATGACACCTATATCTCCTCTGGACTATTTATCTAATAGAACTGGCAATTCACTTTTCCTTACTCCAGTTACACTAATGGAAGTTAATGATCTAATCGGCATTTTAAATCCTTCTAAATCTGTTGGTCCTAATAGTATACCTTTAAAACTGCTGAAAATTATTGGATCATCTGTATCCCAGTTTCTTGCTCTTCTTGTGAATCAGTCTTTCCAATCTGGTATTTTCCCTGATAAACTTAAAATAGCTCAGGTGATTTCCCTGTTTAAAAAAGGAAATCCTGAGATACCTTCAAACTACAGGCCGATTTCTCTTTTACCAATTTTCAGCAAGATATTCGAGAAGCTAATGTACAGGCGACTTTATAGATTCCTTGAAATTCATAAAGTTCTCTATTCCTTACAATTTGGATTCCAAGAAAACCACTCAATTGATCATGCCCTTGTGAGTTTGACAGAAGCTGTAAGAAATACACTTGATAATAAAGGACTTGGTTGTGGTATTTTCATTGATTTACAAAAAGCATTTGATACAGTTAATCACAGAATTTTGCTTTCCAAATTGGAACACTATGGTGTTCGTGGATGCGCCCTTAACTGGTTTAGATCATATCTGTCTGATAGAAAGCAATATGTTTCTGTTAATGGAAGTAATTCAGACATACTTTCAATTACTTGTGGTGTGCCACAAGATTCTGTACTGGGCCCATTGCTTTTCCTAATCTATATCAATGATCTACCAAATGCTTCTAAGAAGCTTACCTTTTATCTCTTTGCTGATGATACAAATATCTATTTTGAATGCAATGATTTACCTAATTTGATTAAAGTTGTCAACAAAGAGCTGAGATCAGTTAAAAGATGGCTTAATGCTAATAAACTATCATTAAATATTAATAAGACAAACTATATAATCTTTCATTCTTCATTTGTCAAAATTCCTTCCGATTCTGATATCAAGATAGGGAAGAAACATATTAAAAGAGTTAAGTTTGTTAAGTTCTTAGGTCTCCTACTTGATGAACATCTAAGCTGGAGATAGCATCTCAGTGAACTGTCGAAAAAGTTAGCTAGAACATGTGGAATGTTTTTCAAAATTAGGAACTTATTTCCTTTAGATGTTTTAATTTGCTTGTATAATGCATTGTTTCTGTCTTTCTTACAGTATGGTCTTGCTGTTTGGGGCCAAACATATGCATCATACAATGATCCAATTTTCAACTTACAGAAAAAAGCAGTCAGAGAAATCTCATTTCAGCCTCGCAGGTCTCCCTCTCTACCAATCTTCAATGGTCTTAAACTTCTGAAACTCTCTGAGATCTTTGAACTCAGACTCTTAACTTTTGTCTTTGATTCTGTCAACAAAACTTCACCTGGTTGCTTTCATGACTTTTTCTTATTTAGTTCATCTGTTCATCAGTATGCCACAAGACAGGCCAGTCAAGGTGATCTGTTTATGTCCCGAAAAAATAGTCTTCAATATGGTCTAAAGTCAATTCGTTATCTTGGTGCTATACTTTGGAATGCTTTACCAGTTGAACTGCGAAATGTTCCATCAAAAATATCGTTCAAAGCAATACTGAAAATTTATCTATTGGAAAAGGCCAAGCAGTGAATACAACTGATTGCTGTGCTGCCTCAATTGCTATTATTCTGTGAAAAGAATTCACCTAAATTCATCTGACAATAATTTAGGATAGGGGGGGGGCTCTCTCCTCAATTAGTTTACCTATTGAGAGAGCTCCTCCTTTAAATAATTCTCTACATACCATCTATTTAGTTCCTCTTTTTCATATTTGTATATTGTATTAATTTTTCTGTATCAATTGCATTAATTTTTCCGTAACACCATTATCTTTGTAGCTTAGTTATTTGTCTGTATTGTTAGAACCATAAATTGTATGTAGAGAATTTGAATCATAGAAACTGAACTGATCCACTCTGTGAAGAACCAGTAGTTGTAGTAGACATATTTAATTGTTAACTTCATTCTCGTTTAAACGCTGTTTTAAAACTGTATTTAATTGAAATTTCTACTGAATATTTAAATACGAGACGGCCTAAATACTATGTATGAAACATTCCCTGATTGGAAACTTTGAACATTGCTGGGTGATATGCTTCATGGCCTGGAAATTGCGCGGCTGCAAGTAGCTTGGATAAGAATTTTGCGCGGGTGAGATCGTATACACTTGTCCTGCAAGAAGAGTTTTGCGCAGCTAAAATAATCATTTTACATGACTTTACATGATGGTTGGCAGCTGGTATGCGTAGGGGTGGGGAGCTCTCTCACGCAAAGCAAAAATTCAAAACCTGGAAACAGGCCAACTCTTAAAAAATGATGGTGCAAAGTTATGGTCAGGCCTTACCAGTCTTATTCTTGGTATGTTTAGATGTCATTCAAGATTGTTGTTGTTGTTTACTATATTTTGAGTAGGCTGCTATACCTAGCGTTTTCAGCTAATTAAGGCCTACTATGCATGCCGCATCCAGGCATGGGACCCCTAATTTAACCTCCCTTCCGAAGGGCGGCGGAATGAACTGTTTTGGTTGTTCATCTGGCAGGTCGCCCATCCAGTTTCTGACCGTATACAGCCATGCTTAACTTCAGTTAAGCTAATGAAACTGGCAGGGCCGTCTGGCCACTCACCCCATTGGGGTTAGATGGGTACGCGTGCTATGAAAAAAGCAGGGGGTGACGAAAAAAATTGGGTGTAATTGTTCTACTCTTAACTTCCTGATGAATGCTTTCTAAAATTACGCAACTAAGCAAGGATGTGAAAACCTTAGGGAGCTTAACTCTTCCAATATGTGGCGAAAAACTGTGGCTGGTAAAAGCTTCTAGATTCCTCGACCACGTCTTGGCCTTCTTCACTTTCATCTTCATTTAGAAATCCATTTAGCATTCATCTAAAATTGATCATATCAGTAGAAGCATAAGTTCGTAGAAAACGCATTGCCTTGTAAATCAATTAACAAGTCAGTCATCAGGAATCAAAATTATTGGCAAGTGTTAGGAGGAATGTTAGGTAGAAGGTTGTTGCTGTCTTGATCGAGGTAAGACCACAAAATCGAGGTCAGCCAATATCATAAAGAATTGGACTGGGATAGGCCTAAGGCGCTTCAAGCAATCGAGCTCGCTACACCTGAAGGACTTATAACCAAAATTCGAAAAGAGAAGGAACAGGTCTCTCTTCGTATACTGGACAAGGGACATCAACTGTTGAATGAAAGCTCTAATCCGAAAATTTACAATCCCACATGTTTGGAGAGGTTTTATCACTAAAAGAATTGATAGCTAACAAAACAAAATCTGTATCTGAGGATAATTGTAGAGGGACTGTAAATTGCGAACAGAATTACATTAGAAGTCTGCAAGAAAGAATTTCTTCACTTGAACGACAACTTGAACAAAAGCAAAGTATTATTGAAAAACTGCTAGATGTAAATGAAATTAGGGATAGATCGCATAGCAGATATGAAATGCCCATGGGAGAGGAGCCGCTTTAACTTTGACACACAAGCACACAAAAAAGCAAAGATTCATGGAACGTGGAGCACCCAGAAGTTGACCTAAAGAAAGGAAAGCAAAAATCTTTTGGAAAAGCATGCACTACAGCACCTGAAAATCGCCAACACAAGAAAACTAAGAACAAGAAAAAGTCAAAGAAATCTTAAATTCTAATGTTGACAGAAAGCAAGAAGATATGGCCACTGTAAATAAGAAGATCAAGATAACTAGCGTTGGTGACTCTCGATTGAGGTTTTATAACACAGAAAAGATGTCGAAAAGTCATCACACGGTAAACAAAGATTTTAAACCAGGAATGAAAATTAGAGAAGCTATACAGAAGACTGGGAAAAATGATAGTGAAGTCATCATTATACACGCATCAAAAAACAACGTCTATAAAACGACCCCGGGAGAATTGAGCAAGAAATATTGGTAACGCTAGACAAGATCCAGGAAAATGATCCTTGTGCAAAGATAGCCTATTCTGCGGCATTTAGACGTAAAGCCTCGCATGAATTAAACGGCAAGATCTGCCAAAGAAACAAAATTCTATCGGAGGAAATACTAACGCATGGCTTTGACATTGTTCCAAATGAAAACATCCTATTTAGCAATTTAAGCAATGATGGTTTGCATTTAAATGAAGGAGGGGTAAGGGAATTTACAGGGAACTTGATACTGTTTATTAAGTACTGTTAGCTGTGTCTACGTTCTAGTAAACACAAAAAAGTAAGTATGTTGAATTATTCTAGGAAGAGAAATGGTCTAAAAATTGCCTTTCTATGCATTGCATCACCCAGGAAATACAAAGATGAACTTGGAATCATTTTGAATGATAACGAGATAGACCTTATAGACCTAAATGAGACACGATTAGATGACAACATTGGTGATCGTGAGCTTCAAATAGAGGGCTACAAACTATTTCAAAATGACCGTAACGTTCACGGAAGTGCAGAGGCAATTTATGTAAAAGAGTCCCTTGATGTTCTTCAGGTGGACCACAAAATGAATAGCCTGGAACTCCTCTTCTTAGAGATTAAACGTAAAAAAGCAAGGTTTTTTCTTGTCTCCTGGTACCGACCACCAACCGCAAATGTAGACGATGGTACCTTCGAAAATCTTAGAGCCATTTTGACGAGACTTGATAGGCAAGAAAAGGAAATTATTCTTATAGGAGACACCAATTGTGACCTAATGGATAAAAGAAATGCTAGCACAAAGAAGCTAAAGCAGGTATATTCAGAATTCCAATTGAAACAATTGATAAAAACCTAAATAAGGGTAGCTATAAAGGCTAGTGATAATGGTACCAAAAGAATAAGTAAATCGCTAATAGACCATTTCTCTACCTCAATTGCAAGGTATATTCTTAAGACTGATGTTTTAGAAACAGGGATGGTGGACCACTATTTGATATATGGTATAAGGAAGATAAATGCTTGGCGAATAAAAAATCCAGCTCTACCACCAAAGATAAGCGAATTTTGTAATATGAGAAAATATGATAAGTCTCTATTCCAAGAAGATCTGAAACAAATAGATTGGAAAACCATCCTGAATACTTATACTAATGATCCATCGGGTATGGCAAGCACATTTCAGGAAGTATTTAGTTCTGTCCTAAATGCACATGCTCCAATTAAACAACGAAGGGTTAAAAAAGAGTTTGCTCCTTGGCTTGTCCCAAATATAGGGAAGGCAATTGAGACACGAGATAGGCTCAAAAGAATAGCAACTCGTATTCCTGAAATGTGGTCCTCATATGCCAACCAAAGAAATAGAGTAACTAAGCTAATAAGAAATGCTCTTCATAATCAGTATAAAAAATAGTCGAAAACAGTAAAGGGGATCCTAAAAAGATGTGGAAAACTATTAACAAAGTCCTTAACAAAGATATGCAATCTACGGTGCTTTCCATTAATGAAGGTGGGAAAGTCCTGACAAAGGATTCGGATATGCTTGAAGCATTAAATCGTCATTTTGTTTCTGTTGGAACAAACTTGGCTAAAAAATAACCTTAAAGCCAGATGATGATTGCTTGAAGTATGTCGCCACTGTCAATAATAAAATGACTTTGAATACAATTAATATGAAATATGGTTTAGATGCTAACGGGCGGCTAAAGAATGGAAAAGCATCAGGTCCAGATAAAGTTACCATAAAGCTGGTGAAAGATGCTGCAAAATTCATTGTCTGCCCCATTATTTGCATTTTCAACTCCTCAATAAAGAATGGGATTTTTCCTGATGTATGGAAAACAGCAAGTGTTACCCTGATTCATAAGTGAGTATCTACAAGTCAAGATCTAAGTCGGACCCAAATAATTATAGGCCTATTTCAGTTATATCAGTATTCGCTAGGATGTTAGAACGACTGGCACATGAGCAATTATCCGAGTTTCTCACGGTCAACAATACTTTGACGAGCAGTCAAACTAGTTTTCGCAAACTAAACTCCATAACAACATTCTTAATAAGCAGCACTGATCACTGGCATGAAAATATAGATAACGACAAAATGAACCTTGCCATATTTCTAGATTTAAGAAAGGCTCTTGATACTGTATATCATAACATATTTATAAAGAAGCTCAACTCTTATGGAATTGTAGACCGAACCGGTGGTTGGTTTGAATGTTATCTATCAAACAGAACCCAGTTTTGTACTTTGAATGGGAACAAGTGAAAACAAAGGAAAGTCACATGCGGTATACCTCAGAGATCTTGCTTGGGGCCCCTTCTATTTATAATTTACTTTAAGGACTTTGAAAATAGCCTTCAATATTCAAGAGCTAGCATCTATGCAGATGACACAAATGTAACAATTGCATCTGATGACATACAGAGAATGATAGATAATGCAAGTCAGGAGATGCTAAATCTCTCTGAGTGGATGAGAATTAATAAACTCAGTCTGAACCCTGAAAAAACCGAATTTATGATCATAGGACATCCACTCAAAGCCAAACTCCCTAGCCTCCCTGAGAGCCTGGTGCTTAATAACTGTAACATAAAAAGAGTGACGCAAACAAAGTCCCTAGGATTGATTGTTGATGAAAACCTTTCGTGGGAAGCACAATTCAACTGTATAATGGACAAAATTAACTCGGGATTTGGGCCTTAAAGAGATTGAAAAAATACTACCTCAGTCACACCTTTCCATTGTCTATGTTATGCACTAGTTGAAAGCCAATTACGCTATGGTGATGTTGTTTGGGGAGGTTTGTCGAGAACAAAACTAGCTGCCCTTCAAAGACTACAAACACGGGCTCTCAAAATAATCAGGAACGCTAAAATTGAAGATACTTGGTCATGTCCTGAGATGAATATAGAAAACATAATTTGCTTTGATAGGAATCCTATGACCTATAAAATCATACACAAACTTTGCCCATATATCTTCCTACAAAAGTATAAACCAAAGTCTAGTTTCTCATCCTACAATACAAGAAATAGCCAAAATCTCCAAATCCCTAAACATAGGACTGAACGCTATAAAAAAGCTTTCATTACTCAGCTCTTGAGGAATGGAATAATACGCCTAGAGACATACGTGAGTTGCCAACATTAAATACTTTCATAAGGCAACTGAAATTATATATGAAAAGCAAAACATAACTAAATACAATCCCCTGGAAGAGCAGCTCCACGCTAAATAGGCTCTGTTTTTATTGTTCAATTTTAATAGCTACTTTTCGTTATATATCATTTAGTTCGTAGATTGTTTTCTTTCTTTTGTTCTGTAATTATGCTGAAGGGTTTTGTGTATAAAACCTGAATATAAAACACTCTGGAATTCACAAGTTTTCCACTTACACCCCACTGCGTTGGTCAGAGAAAAGATACTCGTGTGTAAAGTTCCAAGAACATTGCAATAATGATGATTTTATGCTCGAAAGTATGAGAGGAATACTCTACGTACTGCGAATTGCTTTGTGCATATAGTTATATGCCATGCGCTATGTTATAATGGATTTGTCTGCTTTAAAAAGGGAGGGCTTACTAGAGAGGGGAGACCAATAATCATCCTTTCATCATTTACTGTCATGGTCGTAGCTAAGGCAAACTGTTGGAGGGTTAGCAACCCCAAATTGCCAACGAAGAAGATTTCCCTCAAACCAAATTTGCCAACAAAGGCAACATTCCTTGAGCTTTATCAGTAATGCACCATGAAATGACAATACTTGATTCACATATTGACGTTCTGCATTCTGAATTGCATTTTTGCATTTCGAATTCGAACATTGAATTTTGACACCGATAGAACTCCATACTTAACCACTAGACCATAGTGGCTTGTTTTCAAGTCTCCTGGTTGTAGCACCTATTGGCTAGTTTCGGCTTTCGCCTTTATCAAGCAACTACGAAATATGAGCTTATTTAGCTGTATATAATATTTTTTTAAAGAAGGGCCCCTTGAAAACCAGCTATGCTGAAGGCAACTCTCCAAAATATTCAAAAATGAAATGGCATGATTCTTACATGAGCCACCCTCGATCTACACCACATCTACATATCTAGCTCTACACCACACAGAACATAAACCCTGATTACACTACACAAACTAATTTAGGTTTTGCCCACATTAAAACTAACCTACAATACTCGCCAAAGGTCCTAGAATACTTTGCATATTTTAATCTTGATGAAAGATTCGTCTCCCCCTTCCCCCTAAACAATGTTGGTTTTTGGGAGAAGTACATGTGGAAACGGAAAAATTTTTCATGCACAATAACGTCAAATGTCTCAGGCAAAGACCAACATTGTTTTAGGGGGAAGGAAGGTGCATAGAAGGCGTAATGATTGAAATGCTGAGAAGGCTATAGTTTTTCATAATTATTTGAAAGTGTCCCAGGGCCTTTTGGCAAGTATTGTAGATTAGTTTTTCGTAGTGTAAACGGAAACTAAGCCCGGGTTCACCAGAGGTTGATTCAACCCACTTCTGGAGGTAGGTTCACACTAGGTCGAACCTAGGTTAGTTCTGTACAAATACAGTGTAAGTGCAAACCTGGGTTTGTTTTTATAAAACATGAATCATGAAGAAGTACTGCTACTCTTAGGCTTTTGGGGCGAGGAAACCAAACAGTCTAAATTAGACAACTGTGTGCATAAAAGACATGTGTTTGAGAAAATGGCGAAGCATTTAGCAGAACATGGATACCAACACACGCATAAGCAAATAAATGAGAAAATAAAACAGCTTAAAAAGAAATACAAAGAAACAAAGGATGGCAACAATCTTTCTGGAAGGAACCGTACTAGTTTTAAATGCTTCGAAAAGATGGATGAAGTACTTGACGATAGGCCAATAGCAAGACCATCTGTTTTATTTGAGGTTGAGGCACCAGGTGAGGGGGTGACGATGATAATGAAGTCCAGTCATCTAGCAGCAGCGATATAATGCCATCAGAGGGGTATTGCAATGATTCCTACTTTCAAATTGATGAAGATAGTGTTGCTGAGCCCTCATCACAGGTAGACCCTGTCTAGTCAATGTCTTCAGTTGCAGACTTTGAAGGGAGCGAATCCCCACACAAACAGGCAAACATACTCAAAGTAGGAAAGCAAGCGAAAAACACAATGGCCATTTTCTCACGCAGAGAAAGCAATAAGAAGAAGCAGAAATGAGGTTATGTTAATGCAATTGAACTGTTGAAGAGGCAACAAAAAGAGGCAGAGAAACGATGTTTTAAAATAGAAGAGGCACGTTGCAAAGAAGAATTCGCAGCTGAAGAAAAGAGAAGAAAGGAAGAAAGAGAGCATGAGATTTTTATGATGCAGATGATGGGTAGAATGTTTATGCAAGCTGCAACAGCCTTAAACAGTCCATCACCTAAGCCACAGACCCAGGCTGGTGCCTATTATGCTCAGACAGGTGGGATCAACACTTTCATGTACACCCGAAATAACCAAAGTGACAGTTTTGATGTAATAATGAAAAACCATATTAAACATATGTACGTTATTCATATAATTTGGAACTTGATGTTTCTGGAATTTCTTCTAGCAGGATGTGAATATGTAATGAATCTACAAAATATATGCTATAAAGGAAAAATATGCTAATAAGTCCCAAATAGGTAACCAACCCACTTGTTTTTGGGCAGCATGTAGAAGAAGAAAAATATCATTCTCTTCTGTCAAATTGTGATATTAAAAAACTTTTGTGTTAGCTGTGAACTCTATTGTTTAATGGACGAGTGACTTTCATAAGACCTGCAATTAATTGCGTTGTTTACATATAATTCGTCTAGTGTTGATAAAAGCCTAGATCAAGTAGGTACAATGCTTCTCTTTTCTTAAATCTCAACTTCATAACAATTTACTCAACACTAAACTTTGAACGGGAATGGATAATGTTTTGAAGCCAGAATGCTTTGATGCTTCTCCAAACTCTGCAGAGTCTGCAAAGCAATGGCGGCACTGGCTTATCACTTTTGAGAACTTTCTCGTGGCTTTGCCTCAAGAAGAATTAAACAAGTTACGAGTTTTGATAAACTGTGTTTCACCTGATGTATATGAATTGATTGGAGAAGCAGAAACGTATGAAGAAGCAATTAATAAGCTAACAACTTTGTATGTAAAAACACCGGACGAAATCTTTGCTAGACATTCGTTAGCCACTCGAAAACAACGAACGGGGAAATCTTTGGATGAGTATCTACAAGCACTAAAAATACTCAGCAAAGACTGCAACTTTCGCCAAGTTACAGCCGCTGAATATCAAGATGAAGCAATACGTGATGCATTTAGAAGTGGATTAATATCAAGTAATATTCAGGCAGCTTTTGACCATGCAAGGGCACTGGATATAGCGCAGAAGAGTTCAGAATCTTAAAAATTACCTTTTATGCCTACTGCTGCTGCTGTAAGAAAACCAAGGGAGGATAATGCTCAGAAAGGTAAAAATATCACAGTAGCATCCACACAAAGTCAAAAATGCTTCTTTTGCGGTTACGATATGCGATATCCACGCTCAAAATGCCCCGCACGAGATTCTACTTGCAGTAACTGCCAAAAGAACGTGTCATTACAAAAGAGTCTGTAGATCAAAACGTCAGTGGGAGCCAGCTACGGCTGCTTTGAATCGCCCAGCATTAGCCACAGTTCAATCGATAGCTGCAAAAACTCTTAGTAAAGCGTGTGTCGATATTACAATCAATGACAAACAAATAAAGGCTTTAGTAGATTCTGGAAGTAGTGACTGCTCTATTCACCCTGGTATAGTACAGAGTCTTAGATTAAAGAAAAATGAGACTAACGAAAAAGTTTCCATGGCAGCTTCATCGTTAACTGCAAAAATGCCAGGATACTGCATAGCAGACATCAAACTCAAGGGCACAACATATGAAAATGTGAAATTCTTCATTTTACAAGATCTATGCAAAGATATAATTCTAGGCCAAGACTGGCAGGAACAACATGAAAGTGTAACAATAAATTATGGAGGACCTGTATCACCACTAAAGTTGTGCAATCTAACGACACTGAATGTACCTCCGCCATCTTTGTTTCAGTATCTAACTGCAGATGTAAAGCCAATTGCTACCAAGTCAAGAAAATATAGTGAAGAAGATAAACTATTTATCGCAGCTGAGACCAAAAGACTGCTGGAGGAGGGTATCATAGAACCCAGTGACTCACCATGGAGAGCTCAAGTTGTCGTCACTAAAAAGGAGGGGCGAGAGAAACGGATGGTTATTGATTATTCGTAGACCATTAATAAATTTTCGGAGCTAGATGCATATCCCCTTCCAAGGATAGACGAAACTGTAAACAAAATGGCAGAGTATAGAGTCTTTAGTACTATCGATCTAAAAAGTGCGTACCATCAAGTTCCAATAAAACGGAGTGAGAGACAGTATACCGCGTTTGAAGCAAACACGAGCCTCTACCAGTTTTGCAGAGTTCCATTTGGAGTTACCAATAGAGTAGCAGCTTTTCAAAGAACAATGGATGCCTTCATTTCAAACGAGTCTCTTAATGCTACATTTGCTTATCTTGATGATATAACTATATGCGACAGGGATCAGGCTCATCACGACAGAAATTTGGAACGTTTCCTTGCTGCTGCTAAACGAAAGAACTTGACATATAACGAGGAGAAGTGTGTGCTCTCTACAAGAATTCTCAGTATTTTAGGCTGTGTAGTATCTGAAGGGGAAAATAAAACCAGATCCAGAACGATCAAAACCACTTCAACAGTTACCACCACCGAGCGATATCAAGAGTCAAAAACGAGTGATCGGTCTTTTCTCCCATTACTCAAAATGGATAAGAGACTTTTCGAAGAAAGTACGACCTCTGAATCAAAACAGAAAATTTCCACTTGAAGACAAAGCTCTAGAGGCCTTCCTGGATTTAAAAAGACGTTGAAAATTCAGTCGTCTGTGCCATTGATGAATCCCAACCTTTTGAGTTGGAAACCGATGCTTCGGAATTCGCACTCGCTGCAGAACTTAATCAGAACAGTCATCCTGTGGCCTTCTTTTCGAGAACTTTACATCGATATGAATTGAAACACCCCTCGATTGAGAAAGAAGCAACTGCGATAATTGAGGCAGTTAGGCACAGGAAGCACTACCTTACTGGGAAGCACTTAAGCTTATAACGGATCAGAAGTCAGTTGCTTACACGTTTGACACAAAACATAAAGGGAAATCAAAAACGATAAGATCTTCCGATGGAGATTACAACTGTCCACATTCAGTTTGACATTATATACAGATTTGGAGCTGAAAATATTCCAGCTGATACTTTATCAAGAGTTTCCATGCGCATTTGTACGGACCAACTTGATAAACTTCATGAGCTACATACATCTCTCTGCCATCCTGGTGTAACCCGTATGAATCATTTTGTTAAGGCTCGTAATCTACCGTATACAATGGAAGAAATCAGAGAAGTGACACGCACATGCAAGGTGTGTGTTGAATGAAAGCCAAAGTTCTTTCATCCTGAACCCAAGCATTTGATGAAAGCTACACAGCCCTTTGAACGTCTTAATATAGATTTTAAAGGACCTCTGCCGAGCAACAATCAAAATAAGTACATGCTAACAGTTATAGATGAATTTTCGAGATTTCGTTTCGGTTTTCCTTGTAAAGACGTTAGCGGCAAAACTGTTATATAATGTCTGTGTTCTTTGTTTTCTATATTCGGAATACCTGCATACATACATTCTGATCGTGGAAGTGGATTTATGAATGTGGAGCTCAAGACCTTTCTTCATCAGAAGGGAATTGCAACCAGCCGCACAACAAGCTACAATCCAGCAGGGAACGGACAGTTGAGCGTTGTAATGGGGCAGTATGGAAAGCCATAAATCTAGCACTTAAGACACATCAACTGCCGGTAAAGTATTGGCTAGAAGTAATATCTGATGCTCTGCACTCTGTACGGTCCCTGCTGTGCACTGCCACTAATCCCACACCTCATCAACGGTTATTGTCCTTTAAACGTAAATCCACTAGCGGTTAGTCAATGCCAACCTGGCTCACTACACCAGGACCAGTTCTTTTACAAAGGCATGTTAGGAATTCAAAGTTTGAGCCGTTAGTAGATGAGGTGGAACTTATTGAAGCAAACCCTAGTTACGCGCATATTCGATTGAAGATGGCAGGAAAGACACAGTATCACTTAAGCACCACAACGGAATACAATTCCTCAATGTCAAAATGAAATAGAGACGCAAGCAGCAAACTCATCGAATGACTTAGCACCAATCGAGCCCGACGTGCCACCATTGTTGCATCAATCAGAAACTCAAGAGCTGTGTCGATCAGAAAGAATACGTCGGGCACCAGATCGTCTGGGCTACTAAGACTATGATACTGAGATTGCGTTCAAATTTTGAGGAAGGGAGACTGTGATATTAAATAAAACTTTTGTGTTAGCTGTGAAATCTATTGTTTAATGTACGAGTGATTTTCATAAGACCTGTTATTAATTGCATTGTTTACATATAATTCGTCTAGTGTTGAGTAAAGCCTAGATCAAGTAGGTACTATGCTTCTCT
Source organism: Cassiopea xamachana (assembly GCA_900291935.2). Taxonomy (NCBI): domain Eukaryota; kingdom Metazoa; phylum Cnidaria; class Scyphozoa; order Rhizostomeae; family Cassiopeidae; genus Cassiopea; species Cassiopea xamachana. The sequence goes on along the minus strand of OLMO02000009.1, from coordinate 25,267,666 downwards.
TTTGTTAAATCTCAACTTCATAACACAAATGCAACTAAAAGTTGATGGTAAGACCTTGATGGGTAGTGATTGAGTTGGGGTGTGTGCAAAAGTATGCTAAAATGCCTTAGTTATACTGTAAGATGGAGGTAACTTTGTACTACATTTGGGAATAAAGTGTAACTTTTTCCTTTGTATGTGGGTAAATCATATGAAGTTTGATTTTAAAAGTTCTACACAGTATTATTCTCAGTACTTTTGAGGAAAATTCATTGAAGCACTCTTCAAAATTGGATTATTTGAATATTTTCTTAGCACTCAAATTTACCCATCAATGGGGGTAACGTTGACCATGCAGCTATCTTTCCTATTTTGTGAGCGAAAACGGAAGGAAGGAATAATTAAGAGGAAATGCTGCATTGATTGTTGTGCAGATGCTTTCAATGAAAAAGAAGACAAATATAGCTTAGCATAATAACTTTCCACAAGCTTTATATAGTTCTGTCATTTAATAAGTAAAGAGAATAAGTTTTTTAACATTGCACAGCAAGCATCTCATATATTGTTGCAGTTTTAATTGAAGAATGCATAAAGGATGTGCTACCTGTGGTGCATCCTCTTGAAATCTTTCATGAGGCAGCAACTGGTCATCAAATGTTTCATCATTCCTCTCACAAATGTTGTGAAGTACACAACATGCTGCAATAACATCTGCCATTATGTCAAAATCTCTTTCATTCTGCTTCAATAAGCAACGCCAACGTCCTTTGAGCCTGCCAAAAGCATTCTCAAGCACCATCCTAGCACGACTAAGTTGGTAGTTGTAATGCAATCTCTATGCAGAAAGAGTATTATTATCTGTGAAAAGCTTCATTACCCATGGTAATAGTGGATAAGCAGCATCAGCCAAAACAAGCAGAAGTACATTAATTCCATTTATTTTCTTAGACATTGATGTTGGGTAAAGGCGACCAGTTTGACCTTTGTGATACAAGGAAGAATTTGCAAAAACCCTGGCATCATGAACCCTTCCTGGCCACCCAACATTAATATCTATAAACTGACCACTGCTATCCACCAATCCTTGTACAATACTTGAGTACCAACCTTTCCTATTGTGGTAGTCTGCATGAAACTGTACTGGGGCTTTGAAGCATGGGAGCCATCCACAGCACCCATGGACTGGGGAAATCCCCATTCTGCTTCGAACTCAGTGACAATTTTTCAAACTCGTTTCCAGTTGGGATTTTTAATACTTTGGGGCAAGATGGCTAGTCACAGCAGAACAGAATTCTTAAACGATGACTGAAACACTTGCCTTCGAAATTCCAAAAATGTGGCCGATTTTCCTGTAATCTGCATTGGTTGCCAGTCGCCAAAGAGAAACTGCATCTCTCTTATGGGTGGGAATGACCTTTCAAAGCTTTGTGTCTTCCTTAAAAATATAGAAGTGTAATTCATCGCAAAGAAACAAAAATGTCTTCTCGTTCAGTCTAAAGTTCTTCACCCAATCTTTTTTCTTGAACGTTCTACCAACAATGATGCTCTACCAATCCTCACTCCTACTCTTACACCACAAGGTCCTGTCAACAGGCAGAGGTTTTGAAAATCCTATGGCCAAATATAGCGTTGCATTTCTCATTTTCCTCGATCATCTCAAGCGCATATACTGTAGAACACGTTGTCTAGTATCCCGTATCCTTTTAGTATTACGAGCTCTTCTTGCATACTCCATTCTTTTCAACATATGGTAGGCCATGCAAATGAAAACTTTCAACAAAAACACTTTCCAAAATGCACTACTCCATCCGCGATTTTGCCCATAAAGTATTCGCCAAAACAGCTTCCACTGTGCAGGTGCAGCTAAGTAAACCTGGGTCAAACCCTGATTTGCGTCTACACTGTATTTTGATCAATGATGATGGAAGAATAAAATAACCCAGGTAGAACCCGGGTTAAATGTTGTAGTGTAAACAAGGCTTAAGGGGATATTCGCATTTGGGAATACAATCTCATGAGTATTAAACGGACATTCTTATATTTGACATAGGTGGCAATATTTTGGCCTGATTTCTGAATCCAGGGACAGATTTATCACAATGAATAGGCTACCCTCAGATTAGCCAAAAGTAAACAACAGTGTAGAGTACAAGACCCACTTTCATGCATTGAGGGTTAGCTCCTGACAGATGAAAAGGTGATCATTCCTATTTCATGCTGGCTTATCCAGATTATCAGGAAAACCGAGAGCCCCGAGACACTACAGGCTTAAACTTGCATGCCTACCGATGTTTTGACAGTTAAGCGAATTAGCACCTCAGTGTATTTGGTCAAAAATGCAAGAAAAGTGCTTAAGCATATATGAAAGGAGCCACTTGCTTGAAATGAGCATCTCTCGGAGGTGCTCAGTTCAGAAAATTCTGTCACCACGGATTAAAGTAGTTCGCTTTTGGCATATATAGAAAGTGGCCGCTAGCCCCCAACCTCTGTTTTCTTTATTCGCTGTTGAATTTTATTGTTTATTGAATTGAATTTTTATTGATTGATCGGATTTGGATCAAGCATATTTTTATTACTGGACACAGTCGTGAGGAAGGAATTGAGAACTGAACTGAGAAGTAACTCGAGAAGCAAAATCTAAAATCAAGAAGTGAATCAAGAATTAACAGTGTGATCGAAATGGAGAATCGTGACTGGATTGTTTAGTGGAATGAAATTCTTATCGAATTGGAACTCTACATAGAACTCCCACAGAATTGCAATTCTGAAGTATTGAAACTCACAAGGTGATAACTTGTGTGTTTCAGATTCTTTGGATTTATATTGAGCCCATTCCGGTAATTCTATTCTGCCAACAAGATTGGCGAGGGGGCATTGAAAAACAACATAGCATTAGGTCATTAAGCATTGGTCTCAATATATGTTGTGATTGATTGTAGGTTAGTTTGTGTGGTGTAAACAGAGCTATAGGTTTGTTTGAGAACTATGTCTTTCTAAACAACGACTTTAAATTTACTTTTAAATCCATTCCGGTGGTTTGCAGTACAGGTCTGTATTGACATCCACCGTATTTTAAAGTGCAAAACTAATAAGACAGAAGGAACTTAGTATTCTAAGTCACCTTTGTAATCCACATATTAACACTAATGCCAGCTTCAACATGTCTGACAAAATGCCACCAATGCTTAGGAACAAACAGCACATCACCAGGACATAAAATCACCTGTATGGAATAAAAACAGTAAGTTAAGAAGTCATT
>OLMO02000009.1:25229636-25264328 GCA_900291935.2 Cassiopea xamachana | reverse complement strand
TTACGCCACCAATGCTTAGGAACAAACAGCACATCACCAGGACATAAAATCACCTGTATGGAATAAAAACAGTAAGTTAAGAAGTAATTTTATGGAATGGAAAACTAAACATTATTGTGTAGTCCAGAGAGTAGGCAAGTTGGTAAATATATACAGAACTTGATTATATTTAAATAACTATATACATATCAATGAAGAATAAATCATAGCAAGTAGAAAACGTGTTATTTATCGTATCAAAAAAGACTACCAACTAAAACTAAAACTATGAGTCACTAACAATATATTGATACTCGTGTCCAATCCCCTACAAATGAGTGAGTCCCCAGACCTCAGTACTTGACATACTGGGGGCCCGCGAAAATACTAATCTTGCTGCTAAAAGTTGATTAGTTCCTTTTATCAGCTCTCTAGCGGCTTGTGCTGCCTTGCGTGTAGGACGAGTGTTCTCTAAGCAAGGTACATTTACATCTGCTGAATCGGCCTTGTGTTCATTGCGAACCGAGAGTTCTAGCGGAAAGAGTTTGATGATTGATTGCGTTGTGAGTCCGTGAGCAGTGCGAACGACAGCCGCGCGACAGATACCATCTGAACCATTGAACAGCTTGGTGACTACGCCGAGAGACCAATGCTGGCAGGGTGTATCAGTGTCTGCAACGAGAACGACATCGCCATCCTTGATGAGCGGTGTTGCGAAGTGTCACGTGTTATTCCGGAAAGCGTGAGTTTCTCACAGAAGTGACAAATATTCGCTGTGGAAACATTGCATGAAATGGTGGTAAAGCATGATGCGATGATGTTGAGCGCGGGAAATTGCATGACTATCGCCAAAATTTGGGTCGTATTCGTCAGAATCAAGAGATGGGTGGGGTAATGGTGTAATGTTGAAACCGAAAAGGAGATGATTCGGTGTAAGAGGCTGTAACTCGTGTACATCTGGGTTACTAACCGTAAGAGGACGATCATTCAAGACAGCTTGAATTTCTGTAACTAAGGTGCTAAGTTCTGTGAGCATAATGAGGGAGCGACCGAGTACTTTCTTCAGAATTGATTTCATCAATCCAATCATTCTTTCGTAGACACCACCCCAGTGCGGACTACGGGCGGGTATATAGAGGAAACGAATACGCTTTTGTGTTAAGCAGTTTGTATGAGTGGCGATTCAAAATGAGATAAGAGCATCTGAAGGTCCTTTTCTGCACGTTTGAATGTGTTGGGCGTTGTCTGATAGGATAAGGCGTGGCATAGAAAATAAGCTACAATGACGACGTAACGCTTGCAGAAAAGATGACGTGCTGAGGTCTTCTACGATTTCTAGATTGATAGCGCGGGTAGAAAGACATGTAAATAAACAAATGTAAACTTTAATGTGCATACCTGAGCAATCTTTCACTCTGAGAGGACCAGCGAAATCAATACCAATGTTAGAGAAGGGGCATGTTGATGCATCATAGCGAAACTGTGGTAACTCAGGTGGCATTTGCAGGGCATAGTGGCGGCCTGTGACTTTTTTGCATGTAATGCATTTGACGAGAAGACGATGAGTCTCTGCATGTGCTGATGGAACCCAAAACCGATTGCAAAGAGCAACGATAGTCCCTCCAACCCCAACATGACGTTGACGGTGATGACAATCAAGAATGATGAGATTCGTAAGGTGGGAGTGACAAGGGAGGAGGATGAGTGAAGATTCGAGCATAAATCTACCTTTAGAATAAATGAGACCATCATCATCAAGAAAAAAATTCAATTGGCATGCGTGGCGGGGCACTAGATTTTTGACGGATATTGTTACTTGAAAAATGCAATATAATGTCCGGGTAATGAAGCAATTGTTCAGATTTGATCCATGCGCGTTCAACAGCCTCGATTTCAGATGTCTTGGGGGCCCTGTAATACCTGTGCGATAGCAAAATTGATAAACGTAGACTGAAACTGCCAGAAGACGAGAATATGAATTGAAGCGGTTCACATCAATAACATGAGAAATACTGTTCTCTGTCATAGGCAATAATTGCTCGGTTGCAGTGCTGATGGCAGCTGTGGATGAGATATGAGATTGAGGCCACTTAGGCCAAGACGACTGATAACAAAGCCACGTAGGCCTGGACTGCCACAAAGCAGAAGATTGAAGCGAAGCAATGGAGCAACCACGGGAAACGATATCTGCAGGATTATCCTGAGATGGGGTATGCCCCCAGAAAGAGGAGGCGAATGTACGGTTGATAGCATCGACTTTGTTTTGTACAAAATGCTTGAGCTTGCATTTGGAAGCAAGCCAAAATAATGCAATTTCGGAGTCGGTCCAAAGATGAACAGAAACGTAGTGAAAATCTTTCTTAATAATGTCGAGCAAAGTTTCGCAATACTGCGATCCGAGGAACATGGCACTTAATTCTAACTGGGGTATCGTAAGATGGCCTTTGCTGTGTGAAACTATCTTGGATTTCGAACCAATAAGAAAACTATGCGTGGCTTGAGTAAGATAAGAAGTGGCACCTAATCCAGATATGCTGGCATCAGTAAAAATATGAAGAGAAATGGGCTGAGCTTTATCAAAGTGCACCCAACGGCGAAATTCGAGATGAGAAGCGGCGTTTAATTCCTTCTCAATGGTGTGCCATTGTGCTGTAAGACTAGGGGGCAGGGGTTGATCCCAGCCAAATTTTCTCTCCCACAATTCAGCAATAAACAAATGAGCGACAAGGGTAACGGGTGATAGCATGCCAAGAGGGTCATATTATTTACTTGCCATGCTAAGAACTTTGCGTTTAGTAAGCTGCGTGTTTGTTGAATCAAAAGCTTGTACGGGGAACGAAATCGTGTCCAAACGGGTGTCCCAAGAAAGTCCCAAAATGGAAACGGCGGAAGACTGTGTACTGGTATTATCTTGGACCTCCTTTTGAAGCGAGGGAGAATTTGTGCGCCATTGACGTAGAACGAAATTGCCTTCAAGCATAAGGGCATGAGCTTCGTGAAAATAAGAAATTGCTTCAGACTCATTTTCAACACCAGAAAGGAGATTGTCCACGTAGAGTTTTTGGGAAATGTCGACAGCAACTAGGGAACTGAATTTCTCCAAATGATGTAATAGGAAAGCTCCTAAAGACATAGGGCTACTTGTATGGCCAACGACAATGGTAGTGTACGTGTAAACACAAATTTCTTTGTTGGGGTCATTGTCCTTGTACCAAAGAAAACGGACGAAAGGACGGTCTTCCTCACATAATTATATATGTAGAAAAGCTCGCTGTATGTCTGCTACAAAGGCATATTGGGGGAAATGAAATCGAAGAAGCAACTCTACCAGGTTGTTCAATAAACAAGGGCCTGTGTATAAGCAATCATTTAAACTGACTTTCCTGGAATTGGCGGCAAAAACGATGCGTAGGGGGGTAGTTTCAGAATTTTTGAGAACAAAGAAATGTGGCAAGTAGTGGCACCCTTGTTCGGGCCAGGCCTGTTTTATATCAGACAGCTCTTCTATATACCCCTTAGATAAATGTTCTTCCATCACTTTGCAATATTGATCCATAAGGCCTAGCTTATTTAATCTTGAGGTTACTTGAGAAAGGCGGCTTTTACAGATCTCAAGATTTGATGGCAACGGGGGGTGATTGGATTTCCATGGCAAAGGAGCAAAATATTGCCCGTCTCGAAATTCAACTTGTTGTTGATAATTTTGAATAAAATCATTCGCTCTTTGTTGATTGACGTCATAGTTGACATATTGGTTTTGTAGAATTCTATCAAACTGAAGCGAAAGAGTGGCATTATCAATAAGATTTTCAATTGAAAGCGATGACGTAGAAGACTCTTGGTTTTTGCTATTTGCTTCACAACCCATGTGATATTGCGTGGCAGACGCGGGAATTGTATGGACTTCCTGTGAATCAGCGTTTTGGCTTAGGGCAGGCAAGGCTTTAGGGAGTGGCCCAGAAACAATAGATACGAATTTAGATTGTTGAACAAAGGGTTCTTTAAATCGTTCATCAATTGGCCCAAGAAAACGATAGGCGGCATCAGCACCTAACAGAATATTAACTGCAAAATTTGCGTCATTGAAATCGTTTGCGAATTCCAAATCTTGAAAACGAGGATCAGACTTAAGACGTAAACAACCACTTTGATTGAGAGGCTGTACAATTTCATCAGAAACGAGAACTTTAACAAGCTCAATGCCAGATAGGGTTTCAAGCCTAATCGTAGAAATGCAATAGTTTTGTTTGGTAACGACCCCTCCAAAACCAGAAACGGAAAGACGTTCATATGATTCAGGTTTTAAGCCCAATTGTTCAGCGAAACCGGCACGTATGTAGCTGCGTTGAGAGCCTTCATCGAAAAATATATTGGCCATTAGTGTCTTATCGTTAACAACAACTACAGCTTTTGCAGTTTTAAGAAGGATTACATCATCTTTAGGCTTAAGCGAATTCTGTTGGCCATTAGAAGATGAAATAGTAGCCCAAGAGTCAACACAGTTCTTGGCACAAACATTTGATACCTCATTAGATGATTTCATATCAATAGGCAAATAGGCGTGGGATTGAATTGAAATTGCATAATTGTCTAAAACAGGGGCGCAATTCATCGTGGTTGGCTTTGAAGATGAATCACAAGTAGTGCCGGCGTCTGTAGTGGAAGGTGCATCAGATGCGTCACGCGAAGCGATATTGGCATTAACGTTAGTACGAGACGGGGGTTGTGACAATGTTGGCGTTTGACGTTGAGGTGTAGCGTTTGATGAACATGAATGCCATGAATGCTGGTGTGATTCTGCTTTTGCATTTGGCGCAGTGCCCTTCTGCAGTACAATTTGCAACACGATGGCCTGGATTTAAGCAATTCAAACATAATTTTTAATGTATAACTGCTGCTGCTTTGTCGTTGGCGGGTAATGTACAGTGGGAGGAAGCGTGCACACCTTTGCAAAGCTGACATTGTGTCTGTACAGTCGTGGTTAACGTGCTAGTAAACTGAGGTTTGTACGTGTCATATCGTGACGGGGGTTGCTGGCTGGTTGGATGGATGCCTATCTGCGTTTGTTCTTCTCTTGTTATGTAGGCTTTGAGGCCATTTGTAAATGGCTTTAGGGCAAAGTGAACACCCAGGCCAGAGTTACCAATAGAGCTCCTAACTTTCCCTGGCAATTTTTCTTCTACGATGGGAATTATGAACGGGGCACATACGGAAATATCAATGCTGAGGGCTTCTAGGGAACGTAAATCTCCCATTAAAGAATTGTAAAATTGCCTTAAACTCGGTGGTGACTGGGAAGGCTTTTGAAGCTTTAAAATGTTACATACGTGAGCCCGGACGATACGACGGGGCTGGCCAAAATTTTCCTTGAGGGTTTCCTCTAAAACTGCATAGTTTTGTTCTGAGGGAATTATTCCTTGAACGGTTTTCAGTGCTTCACCCCTTAACTGGCCGATAAGATACGTAAATTTGGAAGACTTGGGGAAGTCAGGTAGAGTTCCAACTTGTGATTGAAACCTTTCCCAAAAACCATTCCATTCGGTTATTTGTCCTTCAAAGGTCGGCAGTTGTAGGTCGAGTAATTTCGAACGTAGGGTAGGCGTAGGTGAAAGCGTTGGAATAATGGAAACGATAGCGGGCTTGGCGTTTTTCGTATCATATTCGGATATGTAAAATTGAGGTCAACGGAGCTTACCTCTGTTTGCAGATGTTACCTCATCAACTTCATCGAAAAAGGTGTCTAGTTCTGCTTCGTCTTTTATTTCGTCCATCGCCATCTTTCGGATGTCTTTGTCCAAGTCTCTACAATCCTTGAACTGGGCGATGAGTTCTTCGTTTGTAAATCATAGTTGGGAAATCTCTTCGGCAGTACATGATGGTTGCGCTAATATTCCTGTGACTTCATTGTATGTCTTCGTAAACGTGCGTTGTGCTTGTCTCCTGTCCTGCTTTAATCTCTCCAATGAGCTACTCTGTTTTGGTGGCATAGTCAAATGAATGAACGTATAGAATAACGAGCAAAATCCACAATACACAGATCCTGGTCACGGCACCAAATGTGTAGTCCAGAGAGTAGGCAAGTTGGTAAATATATACAGAACTTGATTATATCTAAATAACTATATACATATCAATGAAGAATAAATCGTAGCAAGTAGAAAACGTTTATCGTATCGAAAAAGACTACCAACTAAAACTAAAACTATGAGTCACTAACAATATATTGATACTCGGGTCCAATCCCCTACAAACGAGTGAGTCCCAGACCTCAGTACTTGACAGTTATAAAGAGCATTGTTCAAAAGTTCATTCTAGTTTAACTTGGACGCCAGAGAAATCATATAAATTAACGTAATGCGTTGTAGTTCTCCTGACAAAATTCCACTGTTTTGAATTATGTAATGACACATTCAGCTTCTTCTAATCTAGGTCATGTGACCCCATGTAACACGTGGACTTTGCATCGAAAAGGTGGATTGAGTAAAGTGCTCGTGGCATTGCTCAAGAATGGCATCAACATTAAAAAAATCTTTTCATTTCATTTAATTTCATTTCATTTACAAATCAGGGTTCCTGCAGGATTTTGAGAACCAAATTCAAGGAGTTTTCAAGGATTTTGCAAGGAATAACATAAAGATTCAAGGAACAGTAAATTAATAGACTTTTGTGGTAATTTCAGCCGGAATGAATGCACAGAAAGCCCAACATACCAAAAACGAGATATTTCTTGGCACATCACGAGTATAGTCATACTATCACCTTTAAAGTTTCTGGATAGTTTTATTAATTATTTTTTGCATTTCTTATTGTTTGTTGGGGTTTTCCATATATGTTGCATGATTTGCGGACGCCTTTGCAGCGCTCTTTTTTTCTTTCATTCATTCACTAACCATTCACACACAGCTGACGCACATCATGTATGAGTAGTGGTTGTGATATGCACTAATATCGTGTTTGTTATATGTTTAATTCAAGTATAGCCTTACATTAGTCACGTTTACGTTTAAGAGTTGTTTTTCCAAGTTGTTTTTTAACCATATTTACGTAAATTCCGTATCCTGTTATTCTTAAATTTGATTGGTAGTAATTTATAGATTCTGTGTAAGTTACCTATAAAAAGAGAGAGAAGAGGAGAAGAGAGGAGAGGAGATAGAGAGATTGGAATAGATAGAGAAAAACAATCAGATTTGATAGGAATCAAGAGGGAGACAAAATTAGAGAGAGAAATGGTAACGTTGGCTTCAAGTAGACAGCTTTAGAGAAATATTTACATGAAGAGTAACTGGATACAAATTGGTGTCTCTCTGAGAGTTCTCTTGGCACTTGAACAACTAAATCCCTGAACCAGCAGATAGTCAGCGTGGGGATGCTGAAAAGTTTCTACATTGTTGTGAATTAAGCAAATTTTAAGTAAAGTGATCAATTTTCAGCGAAAATTGAAATGGATCCATCGGGATCCATTTACGCTATAAATGCCCCACGAAAGTGGGTCATCTAGAGCGTAAATGCCCCACGAAAGTGGGTCACTTATAGTGTAAATGCCTTTTAACGACAAAAGGCATTACAGTTTTGTAACTTCCGAGGCCTAGATCCCTCAATGTTGTCACATGGTCTGCAACATGCTTTATCCAGTATGGGGAATCTCCTCAAACGTACTATGGCCCTGACTGTAGCCTCAAAGAATTCCCTGTGACACTAAATAGCTCACAACAATTTTCGGTAAAATCGTATTATGATAAATCCGAGGAGAGTACTCGTCTCTACTCACCCTCCAAAATCTACTCTAACTACCATTTTTACCTTGTATATATATGATTTTTCTCCCTAAAATTAGACCTAAAGCTACGGTAACAAAATACAAAGATTACGTGATTTACTAAATCAAACATAGAATGCTGAATCATGTGTACTTTAGCTACGCAGTCCAATTGTTCATGGGATTATTTCCCTTGACAACATAACGAAGCGGATTATGACGCTAATATCTATTCCTATCAGTTACGGCCTAGCTATGTTGAGCAAATACGTAATGTCTAAAAGCATATTTCGAACACCAGTTCCCCATGCCTTAGTTTTCACTTTAGCGCTCACAGCACTTGGAAAAGGAGTATACGCCTGCCAAATAAATTCTGAAAAAAGTGTGCCCGACTTCCACGGCAGTGTTTTTGGTCACGAGGGCACAGCGCTGAACTCTGAGGCATGCACAGCAAGGAAATAATAAGGTGAGACGATTATGCGCTGCCATATCTGAGAGCTATGGGAGTTGAACATCTGTCGCCTTCCAGGTGCAGCGCTGGTGCAAATGAAAGGGCTCTAATGGAAGTCGCACCCCTTAAGATTTAGGGGAGAATGTCTGCAGAGCCCTTATTGCTGATACAGAACTATGTTTCATTATGTGCCAGTTCTACAGACCTGGTAGCAGGGATACTGAGCCCCGTCTGCACCTAAATTTGTATGCACTGTTACCACTTTCATAATCTGATAACCTTTTTTGTAGCTTTTTAGCCAATACAATAGGTGCTGTCCATTAAAATTCTTTGACTTCACTCACTATTAGCACTTTGGCAGCGCTAGCTCGCCCTAGCATTTTTCTCTGCCGCCACCTATGCTGATAGTAATTGACTCTTTGTTTCCAAACCAACAATTTTCCTTGGAAGGGTACTCCCCTCCCATTAGATTACATAGAAATCGAAATGGAGGTGGAGTACTAACATACATTCGAAATGGCATCACTGTGCATCAGCCTACGTCCTTCAAATATATGGATGACGTTGAATGTCTCACCTTAGAAGTTACCGTAAATAAAAAATTGGTATTATTTGGTGTTTATCGCCCTCTGGTGCAGCCCCTTCAGACCTTCCTGGGTAACCTGGGTAAGTGTATTGACCACCATAGCCCCAAATATGATAAATTTATGCTGTTTGGCGATTTTCATGCTGAAAAAACGGAAGACAAAGTTAATGAATTTATGGATACTTACAACTTAACAAATTTAGTTAAGAGCCCAACCTGCTTTAAATCTAATAACCCCAAATGCATCGATCTGATTTTAACAAACAGGAAAAAAGCATTCAAACAACGACAACAGTAGAAACTGGGCTTTCAGATTTCCATACTATGGTAGTTTCTATTGTAAAATCCAAATACCAAAAAGAGGGTCCCTCCATAATAAACTATAGGAACTACAAAGATTTCAAATTGGAAGAATTTAGGAAAGATTTACATTTAGAGATCAATAAACTACAGGCAAGTAAAACTGATATCCTAAGCTACCGTCAATTTGAAGAAGCTTTCAATGAAGTGGTAGAAAAACATGCCCCCATGAAGAAGAAATTTGTAAGAGAAAATCATGCACCATTCATGACTAAGAGTCTACGTAAGGCAATAATGTTACGCTCAAAACTACGAAATCGTTACAATAAATCTAGAACATCCGAAAATTTAAATAACTACCATAAGCAGAGGAATCTCTGCGTAAAGTTGTTAAAATCTGCTAAAAACGAGTACTATAACAAAATCTGAATATTAATCATGTCACTGATAATAAGAAATTCTGGAAAACAGAAAAGCCAGCATTCTCAGATAAACCTCATCAAAGCAAAAAGATTGTTCTGGTTGACAACGATAACATAATATCTAATGATACTGATATTGCTGAAACATTTGATAAAATAAGTTTTTCGTTACGATAACAGAATCACTCAGCATAAGAGAAAATCCTAACAAACCAGCTTCGACCGAGGGTTTATCTAACCCTGTTTTTGCAGCAATCACTAAGTTCTCTAATCACCCTAGTATTATAAAAATTAAAGACAACATAAACGTGTGTTCTTTATATCACCCTCAATAACAACTCCTTTTGTAACATGTCTTTTAGGGCTACCTATTGGGAGGTCTGGTAACCACTCCATTACATCACTTCCCCTTTTTCTAAAAGTTCTTCTCTACTATTGTTCGGTTCATTTTCTAAGAAGAGCTGAGGGCAAAGGACTTCCAAACCTTTGTGGTTCTTTTCTAACCCTATTGGATCGCCTTAAGGGCTTGTTTTGTTCATCAGTCAAGTCTTTCTCTTTGTCGTTGTCTTTGTGATTCTCATTGCTGTTTCTTAAAAGTCCTGTTTCGTAATACATGTCATCGTTATCATGTGCTGTTGGCATTGTTATACGTTTGAAATGTGAAACGTTACGTGTAACTGTATGTCCTTGCTTGTTCCTAGCTGTTACTTTTGAATTATTCCTGTCAGTTACAGTATATGGTGTCTCACTAAATGTTGATGTCAGTTTGTTTCGTCGGTCTTGTTTTACAATTACATAATCCCCAACCTTCAAGTCACTAGGCTTTGTTCTTCTTCTTCTGTCCGCATACTGCTTGTTATATCTTTGACTTGAAAGTTCATTTTCTCTAGCCTCCTTATGCCTATCCACAACATTGCTTTTCGTCAATGAAGGAAATGTCCCTTTTACTACTCTGTTGAACAACAGCTCTGCAGGTGACACGTTGGTAGTACTATGGGGGTAGTACAATATTGCAGCAGGAAGCGATTGATCTCTTGCTGCCACACCTTCCCTTCACTAGTTGCAGTTTTTAACGCTTTTCCCAAGGGCTGATTGAATCTTTCCACCTCCGCATTCCCTTGAGGCCATCTTGGAGTGGATGAATGCTTGTTGATGCTGAGGGTCGTTAGATATCGTTCATAATCACTGCCATTAAAGGGAGGACCATTATCAGATGTAATGGTATCTGGTATTCCATGTGTGGCAAACATTTTTTCAAGCTTTGGTATGACACTAGATGCTTTGGTAGAGCGGACAATTTCTACCTCAGGATACCGGGAGTACCTGTCTATCACAACAAGGAGGTGCTCTCCTGATGGCAATGGTCCGTACAAATCCACATGAACTTGCTGCCATGGGCCATCAGGCATGTCAGTCATCTGTAATGGCTCAGGGGGTGGTGGACTCCCAGTGGCTTGACAAGGTAAGCACTGGTTGATTGCATCTTTCACCATCCTATCGATATCCGGGTACCACACCTTCTCTCTTAGCAGAGATTTGGTTTTCACCAAACCTTGGTGGGTAGCGTGTGCAAGGTCGATAGCATGCTTTTGTAGTGATTGTGGTATTACAATTCTATTTCCACGTAGTATAAGATTATGGGCTCCTATAGTAAGCTCATCTCTTACCCGTCAGAATGGTTTGATCACATCACAGTCCCACTGGTTAAGTCTAATGGCTGCACGTAAACTTTGCAATGTCCTATCACAATTTGTGGCATCCATTATCTCAGTGATTGTCATGGTTTTTGGAACAGCTGAGCTAGTGATTAAACTGATATATTGTTCTGCCATTTGTTCTTGTTGAGAAACACTGTCCGTTGTTGGGTGCCGTGAGAGAAAATCTGCAGGATTTTCTACACCTGGTTTGTACTGCACGGTAAATTGGTATGGCTGTAAACGTAATACCCATCGCTCAATGCGGGCTGATGGCTTTGACTTAGGGTTACCATATATGACTTCCAAGGGCTTGTGATCAGTGATAAGTTTAAACGGTTTGCCATAAATGAACAAATATGGAAATGCTCAACTGCCCATACGATGCTCAAAGCCTCTTTTTCAGTCTGCGAATAACGCTTCTCGACTGGAGATAATGCCCTACTGGCATAAGCAACAATGCGACAGGAATCACTATGGGGCTTCTCTTGGGCAAGAATTGCTGATATACCCACAGGGCTAGCATCAACTGTTATGATGGTGTCTTTCTTCGTATCGCAGGTACAGATGTGAGACTGTTTTAGCTTTTCAAAGGCATGCTGGTGAACAGCTTCCCATTTGAAATGAGCATCTTTCTTGGTCAGGTCTCGCAAAGGGGCTGTGACCGTAGCATAGTCTGGAATGTATTTGCAGTTGTAATTAGCCATTCCTAAAAAACTTCTTACTTCATGAACATTTGTGGGTACAGCTGCATCTTGAAGATCTTGAATATGCTTTGGATCTGGGTGTGTACCATTTGCTGAGAAGATTTGCCCAAAAAAAGGCAATGATTTGTTTAAAAGCTTGCACTTGGACGCATTAAGGGTAAGACCTTTTTGTGATAGCCGTTGAAGACAGTCATTGAGCGCCTTGTCATGTTCTGGACGATTTTTACCAAATACAATAATGTCATCTGCTATATTGCAAACTTCTGGAATGCCTTCGAGAGCAGTTTGCAGGGCATTTTGAAGAATTTCTGCAGCTGCATTGGTGCTGTAGTTCAATCTTTTATAACGGAACAGTCCTACATGGGTACTAAATGTTGTTATATATCGACTGTCTTGGTGTAACTTGAGCTGGTGATAAGCTTGAGACATGTCAAGTTTCGAGAATACTTTTGCCCCTGTCAATTTGAGATTCACGTCATCTACTGTAGGGATCAGGTGTCTTATTTGCTGGATGGCTTGGTTTGATTTCCTCATGTCTACACAAATACGTACGTCATCACTTTTCTTAGGGACTGCTACAATGGGACTGATCCATGGTGTAGCTTGTGTACCGGGAACTCTTTCAATAATGCCATCTTTCTCGAGGATTTCTATGGCACGCTTAACTTTTTCGCGAATATGGAAAGGTATGCGCCTCTGCGGCTCCGCAACGGGAATAACATCCTCACTGATGTTCAGCTTCACGGCCTAATCCGTTGAATACACTCGAGTGCCTTTCAAGAATTTCCTTCAGTTTTTTATCATTCGTCAAGGGTGTCGCAAGCATATTAGGTGATGAAATCTTATTTAAATGCAATGTCACTAATCCCAATTCTTGTGCTGTGTCTGCACTGATCAAATTTCCAGACGTATTGTTATTGACTACATAAAATGTCGCGACCGTATACCGTTTTCGCGTCTCCAATACTGCATCAAAGTTACCAATAAATCTAACGGGTTTGTCGTTGTCATAAGCAAAAGCGCGAGTTTTCGTCTGCTCCAGTTGGATTTCAGGTAACTTGGCAAAGGTTTCTTTATCAATAACATTTATGGAAGCGCCAGTATCAACCATAACATTGAAACTATGGCCTAGAACTTTGACTCGTGTGTAGGGCCTACTTTTGGCGGTTGTTTTCACTGGATATAAGTATTCTTCATCCGAAAATTGAATCTGCATGTGAGAGTGGGTGAAGACTTTGGCATCCTGTGGCATGTGTATTTGGCCTGGCCTTTGAGTTTCCTTTTGTTTTAGAAAGGCAAACGCGAGCAAAATGGTTGGGTTTCCCACACTTATTGCATTGTTTCCCTTTCGCAGGGCAAACAGTACCTTGGTGAGGTGCCCTTCCACAATTTCTGCATTTCAAGGCAGGTTGTGTAGCAGTAATGCGATTTGTTTCCTCTGTACGCCGTTCAGGTATCTGCGCTTTGATTTCTTTCGATTGATAATGACTAATTTCATCCCTTCGACCATCGAGAAGCATGGCTTTTAGGTCATATTTGGGGTCACGAAGTGCTTGCTTCCTAATTCGAGAGGAAGTGCCCCCGATAATGATTTGTTCTTCTAATTCGAACGTTACATTATCGCCAAATTCACAGGGTACAGCCAATGTTCTCAATCGAGTATGGTATTGATCCAAAGTTTCTTGGGGTTCTTGGTGGGCTTGGCGGAAACAATATACATCGTATCTGTGATTCTTTTGGGGCTCAAAATATTCTGTGAGCTTGGCCTTTGCTGTATCGTAAGCATTGTTTTTGCCTGTGTTTTCCAATTGTCCAAATAGTTCTCTAACATGGGACCCAGCCTGATATAGCAACAGTGCTCATTTCCGAGTATCATCAGTAATTCCAGCCGCTGTAATAAACATTTCAAAGTCAGCTAGCCATTTCTTCCACAGTGTGGCAAGACTTGCACCCACCTCTCTGCTGTCGGGGTTGAATTCAGGGACAGGTTGAAGAGAAATAGTATGTGACATACCTGTGTCTTCCTTTTTCACTCGTCGCCAGTATAATATTCTGTATCCTTATGCAGGTATAAGTTCGAGACAACATAAACGTGTGTTCTTTATATCACTCTCAATAACAACTCCTTTTGTAACATGTCTTTTTGGGCTACCTATTGGGAGGTCTGGTACCCACTCCATTACACCCACAATATCAAAAGTACTCGAGACTCTGCAACAAGCAATTGTCTGCATACATAACAAATTATCTGTCCCCGTTCCTTTGCGGGTTCAGAAAGGAAATTAGTACTCAACATGCTCTATCATGCCTACTAGAAAAATGGAAAATATCTCTCCATAGTGGAGGGAAAATTGGAGCCATTTTTCTAGATTTATCCAAGGCTTTTGATTGTTTGAGGCATGATCTGTTAATAGCCAAATTGGAGGCATATGGTCTTAGTCATTGTGCATTAACATTTATTTACAACTATTTACATGGCAGACAACAAAGAGTAAATACCAATGGTTCCTTCAGCTCTTGGAAAGAAATAACTTTGGGTGTCCCAAAGGGCTCTGTCCTTGGATCGGAGTTCTTCAATATATTTATAAATGACCTCTTTCTTCAAGTTGCGAAAGTTGACATCTGCAACTACGCAGATGACACCACACTATTTGCCTCTGACAGGGATATAAATAGGGTGATCTCCAGATTGGAAATTGACTCAGCTGTGTCTAGCAAGTGGTTCTATGACAACTATATGAAGCTCAATGAAGACAAATGCCATCTAATAACTTTAGGCACCAATCATGCAGATGCAATTTCAATCAAAATTGGTAGTTCAACTATACATGAAAGTAACCAAGAAAAACTACTTGGTGTTATAATCGACAGCAAACTTACATTTGAGGATCATATAAGTAACTTATGTATAAAGGTTAGCAATAAACTATACGCACTTTCTCGTATCAGTCATTTACTAGATCAAGAAAAACTAAGTATGTTAATGAGAGCTTTTATATATAGCCAGTTCCAATATTGCCCATTAGCATGGGTGTTTCATAGCAGGAAACTTGATAATAATATTAATAAACTTCATGAGCGTGCACTAAGAATTACCTACAGAGACCAAAAATCAAGCTTCGAATCCCTGTTAAAAAAGGATTCATCTACAACTATCCATGTGAAAAATTTGAAAGTGATGTTAACTGAAATGTTTAAAACTAAAAATTATCAAAACCCCGATTTCATGAGGGAAGTTTTCCCATTGCATAGCAACTCCTATAATGTTAGATATAATAATGAATTCCTGCAGCCCAAAGTAAAAACGGTTTCATATGGGATGGAAACTATACGTTTCAGAGGACCACAATTGTGGCAGACACTCTCTTCTCATATAAAAAGCTCCACTTCCCTGAAAGACTTCAAAAGAAAAATTAGAAATTGGAATCCCTCTGATTGTCATTGCCGTCTGTATAGACCCTATATACCATCGCTAGGTTTTTTATAACTTACGTGTTCTCTTTAGTTCTGCTAGTGGTTTTATCAAATTTATTGTGATCCGGCTTAGTAGTCTTAGAAGTTAGTTTTAGAAGTTGGCTTAGATTAGCTTCATTATATTTTATTGTAACGTAGCTATGTTTAGCGCCAACGTTAAATAAAGTGATTATACTATATCATATATTATATTTTATATATTATATACTATATATATTATACATATTATATTATATTATATTATATTATATTATATTATATTATATTATATTACATTATATTATATTATATTATATTATTATGTATAATTATATATAGTTGAAAAGATGCAGCTGTCTATCTCAAAACTTGCCATAGGAGGGAAAAGGTCTCGGGGCTGAACCCCCTGAACTGTTGAGGCCTTGCTGTTAACTATGGCTTACAATGCATCTCCTAGTAATCAAACTCCCAATAAATGTAACTTTTTCCTGGAAATGCTGGACAGTTCAAGCTTTTTATTGCGCTGATTTTCCTTTTCTGACATCATTCTGCCTAAGAGGGAAAATGGTCCCGCTCTGGATCCATCAGTACCCTTAGGTGCTTAGTGGAAGGGGGCTGGAATAGATGAACGGGCTGAAAAATTTTCAAAAACTGAATACAATGGAGACTACATTAAATTGGGAGAGGGGGTGTTAGGAAGTGATCAGCAATGTAATTGAAAATGCAGTAGTTCTTTTGTCACAATATACAATAAGGTATCAGAATGAAACAATGTTGAAGAACACAAAATTTGTGATCAATGTGATTGTCCTAATAATAGCTTGTACGTGCATGCCAAAGTGCCTCCTCCAAATACTCTTGGGTGAGAAATTACTGAGCCTGGGATTTTGGAGGTCAAAGGTCTAGCCTGTGTAAAAGGGAGACTAAAAATTTCTCACTAAGATTTAGCTTTGGCACTAGAATTCAGATTTAGAAATGGAAGAGATAGTATAGGAATTTTTTGTATTTCTTGCTTTCCATTGTAGAGAGTATTGTCCTGCTTCAAAGATCAAGAGAATTATCAAATTACTCCAGGAAAAGGGGCACTTTTATTCTTCTGCTGCAAAGGGGCAGAGTTGTAGACCCCCTCCAAAATGCACACCTAAAGTGTACATTAGAAAGAGTGCTGAGGATGGCCAACTTCAGAGTGCTTTGAAGTGGTAGTAATTGTAGTAACTGCACTTCTCCGAGTTTTTGAAG
The DNA here is from genome assembly GCA_900291935.2 of Cassiopea xamachana. Taxonomy (NCBI): domain Eukaryota; kingdom Metazoa; phylum Cnidaria; class Scyphozoa; order Rhizostomeae; family Cassiopeidae; genus Cassiopea; species Cassiopea xamachana. The sequence continues at coordinate 25,247,741 of OLMO02000009.1, read as the reverse complement.
GTGCTTTAGATGCTTGGGGAACACAGGACCCTCAAATATTGTATGGTCACTAACCTATATGAAAAGTTGTTAGTTCTGCAAGTTCTTTATGCCTTGCATTAACAAGAATTAGAGAAGGTCTCTATCATTTGGTCCACCTTTCTAGCTTATGTGTGTGCTTCTATCACTATAATAACATTACTTATATTACGCAGTCAATGTGAAAGGTTTGCTCCTCTTACAAACTTTTTGTGTTACATTTTAGCTCTGATCAATAAGTTGCTTTCATGTGTATAGCAACCTTCTACCCTTTCTTCTTCTTCTTCTTCATGTGTCATCTGCTCCAAGCAGGTTGAAAGTCATGGACTTCCACTCCTCTCTGTTGTTTGTCAATCGCACACAATCACTATAATTCAGATTCATTCAATCTTTGATGTTGTCGATCCAATGTACTCTTGGCCTTCCCTTGCCTCTTTTTCCTTCTATCTTCCCTTCCAGAATCACTCTCTGTATGCTATTCTCACTTGTAAAGTGCCCAAAATATTCAAATTTTGTTTTTTTTATTGATGATATGAGTGTTGATTTAGCTTTAGCCAATTGCAAAACTTCATTGTTTGTTTTGTGCTCCGTCCACGGTATTTTTAACATTCTTCTCAGCATCCACACTTCAAAAGCTTATAGTTTTTTCGTTGTTATTTTTGTTAACGTCCAAGTTTCTGAACCATAAAGCAATGTTGACCACACGTAACATACACATAGCTTTTTTCTGTTAACTATACTTATCTTCCTTGATGTCAAAATCTTATTCATCTTTATGAAGGCACTCCTAGTAATTTCAATCCTTCTTTTAACCTCCTTCTCACACCTTCCGTCTTCTGTAATGAGTGAACCTAAATATGTTATCGAATTAGTCTGTTGAATGGGACTTACTTCTAATGTAATGTTAATTCTAGGAGATGGTGATGTCTTTCTGACTACCATTGTTTTGGTTTTCTTGATATTAATTTCCATCCCATATAGCTTCCCAGCTTCATTGCACGCATCTAACAGCATTTGTAAATCGTTTGGGCAGAAACATAAAAGGGCTGTATCATCAGCATATCTTAAATTGTTGATGTTGATGCCATTTATCGTAACTCCATTCAAATCCTCTATCTCCCTAAATATCTTTTCAGTGTATAAGTTGGAAAGATTAGGTGATAGCACACATCCTTGTCATACCCCTTTCTTGATTTCAAATTCATTTGACACCCCTGATTCTGTACGAACTACTGCTGTTTGATCCCAATATAATTTAGCAATTATATGCAAACCTTTTCCATCCAGACCAAGTTCCTTAAGACATTCTATCAGTTTTGAATGCCGTACCTTGTCAAATGCCTTTGAATAATCAATGAAGCAAATATAAATATCCTTTCCCATTTCGATTGCTCTTTCACATACTGTTCTGATGTTGAATAATCCCTCTCTAGTACCTTTTCCTGGTCTGAAGCCACTTTGCAATTTGCTAATCTCTTTGTCTATCTTGTCCTTGATTCTTATTTGGATGATTTTCAATAATAGTTTAGTGACATGGCTCATTAAACTTATAGTCCTAAAATCTGCGCAATTCTGATCTTTTGGTTTCTTGGGAATTGGAAGAAAGATTGACTTTGTCATCTCCATGGGAATATATCCAGAATTATAAATGATGTTGCATAAATTTGTAATTAAATCAGTAATATCTTCACTCGAAGCCATAAGAGCTTCAATCGGTATGTCATCTGGCCCTACTACTTTTCCACATTTCATTAATCTTATTGTACTTTCAACTTCTGCCTTTAATATTCTATGTCCAGTAGATCGCATAAATTTTGGCATGTCTTCTCTCTGATCATTATAAAGGTCTTGCACATATTCAACCCATCTTTCTGCAACTTTTTCTTCATCAAATAGAATATTGCCATTTTTGTCCCTTATGCATCCTGTAGATATTTTCTTCTGTTTGTATATGAACTGGTTTACTTTCTTATGCATTTCTTTTAATCTGAAATGCTTTTTTAATTCTTCAACTTCATGACATTTATCATTTAACCACTTTTCTTCTGCTGCTTTGCAGTCATTTTCAATCTCTATGCTTAGTTGCTCATGCATCTGCCTATCACTCCTTATGGCTTTTCTTCTTTTCATTTTACCTAGAATGGGTTGTGTCATCCAGTCCTTTCTTTTTGTTTTACTTTTGGTTGGCAAACTTAGTTTGAGAGCTTCTGATATAGTATGTTTAAATTCTGCCCAACTATTTTCAGCAGTCTCTTCATCTACTTGTTCATCACTGGTATCATTTCCTAATACACCATATCTGTTACGAACTTCAATATTATATCTGTCCCTATACTCTGGTTGTTTTAGTAGTTCCAAATCCAGTTGCTCTTTAACTTTAACTTTTGTGTAGGAGCATACAGTTAGATTATATTTATATTAAAGGGCTTTCCTTGCAATTTTATCATTACTATTCTGTCAGATACCTGCCAATATCCCATTAATGCCTTTGCGATGTTATTCATAATAACTCTTACTCCATTTCTATGTTCTTGACCACCTGAGTACACAATTGTTGTTCCCTCTTTTCAAAATTTACCGCTATTTGTCCATCTCTTTTCAGCAAGCCCTAATATATCAATTTTCATTTCTGCCATTTCTTGTATTACATTATCTATTTTACCCGGCTGATATAAGGTTCTAACATTCCATGTTGCTATAGATAAGGTTCTACCCCTGGTTTTCAAAACAGCAGTATCAAATAATATCCTCCTGTTAAGGTTTGGGATTGCCTCGTCAAAAGCAGTAGTACTAGCCAAGGGGGTAGACGCTTCTTCCCTGTAGTTAGTATTTGGATTGGTCGCAGGGGGCCCAACCTCTCTATCACAATACCGTTCTATTTTTCTATTTCTATCCATGACTAACTATGGGCTATTTGTACATGGTGGGGGCCCTATCCCTTCCATGGAGGCTGGCCACTAGCCCTTTACATGAGGACTGTGCCCATGATGTGCCACACATCTTTCTCGCAGTACAGGAGCCAGAACTGCCTCCTGTTGTCCTGTAGCCACCGTTGACCATGGTTCGGCTCTTCCACCAACTACAGGTACTAGTGTTGCTGCGGCCCAACACTAGGACTAGGCTTATGTAAAGGCGGCCATGCTTGCCTTGTCACATTCTCTTCAACTGGAATATGAGAGTTTTGAGTCACCTGACCTTGTCACCAGCCAGTTGCTATCTCCCTCAGATGAATGTCGCTGTTGGTCCAGGACTGCTTACTTAAATATTCGCCGTTCCACTATCCGCCACCTGTGGACCCAGCCCTAACCAGTTACAGCTCTGGTTGGGCTTCTACCCTTTACTTGAAATGAATTAATTCCTGAGTATATTATTGCCCTTTATGGAAACTATAAAACTCAACATCAATTTTACAAATAATTATAAACTTGGAAAGCAATAAAAGGAAAAAGGTGCCCTCATGTCTACCAAACATAAACTAAAAACAAAATGCTATACATGTACACTAGAGGGACAAGAGTATTGCAACACTTCTGTAGGCAAATAAATAGCGGATGATGCCTATGAATTTTATTGTTATCTGATTAAACTGTGTCTTATCGTCCAATGGGCATACGAATAAGAAGATTAACTGAATGAAGCCGTGCTTCAAATAGACTCTTTTGACTTCAAAAGTTCTAAATTAAAATATTAAAATAACTTTTAAATTAATATTTTGTGGGATGGCCTCTTGATGTAACAACAGTCGAAAGTCCCTTTGGAATGGCTGCACAAAGTTGTTATATGAAGAACGCTGGGAATTTTCTCCATTCCTCAAAAAATCTTCCAATAAGTTGTTGCTTAGACCTTGAAGGACCTCGTTCACCAGGTTGCATTTGGATTTTCATGCACAAAAGAGCTTTTTCAATTATGATAAAGTCGGGGCTCTGCGCTAGCCATGGAAGGGCACTGATGTTACACATAGTCAGGTGAACTGTAGTAAATATTGATCTGTAAGGGGTTGTCTCCACATGTGGGAAAATGAATGGTTCACTTTTTTCCAAGCATTGCTTTTGTTCCTTGAAACAAAATATCCTGCAATCTTTCCATATACGTTACTACATAGGTTTGTCCGTCGCAAGGAGCACGTTTGCCAAGACTTTTAGGCCCAACAGAACCCCTACATGACCGATGCTGAATTTGAGAATTTTGGAGCTAAGCATTGCAGATTATCACTTTAATTGATTTTTCTGCAAACTGGGCATCCTTTCACTATCAATTGATGGTGAAAAGCAACATTCAAGTCTTAACGAAAGACCTTGTAAACTTAAATTTTTAACAATAGTTCGCTCCTCATCTCACAACTATCTTTTTAACCGTGTCATTTCTTATGACATCATGGCAGTTCTATCGCTATTGAAACTGAAAACTGAACTGAAAACTGAAAAGAATCCCAGAGTCTTGCTCATGATACCATCTCCCCATGCAAAGTTGGTGATATGACTAACACAACGAAGGGAACAAATAAGAACATTTCATACTCAAAAGTGCTAAAGGAACAATGCTACAACTAATAACCCAATTTCAATTATGAAGGTGTGCAGTGGAGGGTGCTTATCGATATTTTCAAAACTGTACACTACAGAAACTCTCTCTTTGTAACAACCAGTAAAATCGACGTTCAGACTGGCTGATCTTAAGTTTTCCAAACTGAATTGCTTGAACTTCTGAATTGTTCTTAATTGGTTCTTTACTTGTTGGTATGGAGGCAAATTATCCATTGAAAAAAATATCACACATCATTGAATGTTTTAGTTGACTAAGGGTCCATTAGTACTTGGTCAAATCTTGCATCCAAGGTGGTCTTTCTTGGGCATCAATGTTCTTTTCTGTGGCAAAATTTTAGCACTTATAGTACACAACACCCCTACATATATTTAACTTATATAACATAGCATCCAGTCTGCTAGAGGGTAACTAAGTCATAACAATCAAAGAGGACAAGCAACATAGCTATCAATTCTCACCTGGCTTTAAATTAAATGAAATTTTGTGTCGTTGTGTTATTGGAAAGTACATTTTATGACAGTGCTTCAGCCTCAGTTTTGTCCTAATTTGCTTCTTACAAATTAAAGTGTGTAGACTGGTTTAAGATTATATGATGAACAAAATTTCTTAGATAATTACCTTTCCCCCAGTACATCTTTTCACATTGCTGCATCAGCGTTGTGTTTTCTCTCGAGTACCGAATAATGAGCCCCCCTGACTATTAGTTTTAAAAATTTCCCTAACCCCCATTAATTAATGTTTTGAGAGGTTTATGTGAGATATCAAATTTCTTGTGGTGCATTCTGCCAAATCAATAATATTTATTATACTCTTCCTCATATTTCTTCATAGCGTACGTGGAAAATGTGCAAAGTAGTTGCTTTAAGTATATATGGCTTCTAATTCTCCACCTCACACATCTTTTCCTTCTCCTAGCTTATTAATTTTCAAGAAACTTTCCAATTCCCTCATTATTCCCAAACCCCCAATTATTCGGTAATCTAGAGCAAACAGTGCATTTCTCTTCTATGTTAACAAAATATACTGAAATTATGTTTTGCGTGCTTCTTCTTCTTCTTCTTCAAGAATCGGACCTGGTACAGGCATTAAAAATCAAGGTTCTCCAGTCCTTTCTATTATCAGCCAGGTAGATAAGTTCAATGTTGGTCATTTATTGATGTGCTGCAAAGTTGTTTAGGCTATCCATGTAAAATTTTCTTAGTCTGACTCTATTTCTTTTCCCTTCAATTTTCCCACATAATACAAGCTTTTCGATTCCATTCTTTCTGGTTATATGATCTAGAAATCACATTTGTCTTTTTCTGATTGTTTTCATCAAAGAGCGTTGCACATCGGCAAGTTGCAGCATTTCTTCCTTAATTTTCCTGTCTGTGCATGGAATTTTCATCAGCCTTCCAAGATACCACATTTCCCTAGCTTCTAACTTTTTCTTACTGTTTATGGAAATGTTCCAGCACTCGCAACCGTACAGGAGAACTGACCACATGTGAGATTTCAGTATTCGTAATTTTGTGAACATAGAGCTGTTTCTGCTCTTAAATATAGGGGAAATTTTAGTGAATGCGTCTTTTTATATAGCTACACGCTTTCTGATTTCGGCATCATACTTTGCATCTGATGTCAACATACGTCCAAGATATTTCAATTTGTGTACCAGTTTAATTGGCTCTCCTTTACAGCTGATGTTATGTATGGGTATTTGCTGCTTCTTTGAAACAACCATGCATTCCGACTTCTTTACATTCAGCTCCAGTCCTTTCCTTTCGCTTTCTTTTATTACTGTGTTGAGGATTCGTTGGAGCTGTTTCTCAGAGTCTGCAATTAGCACTGTGTAATCTGCATACCTCAAATTATTTATGTTCTGGCCGTTTACTTTCACTCCGCCGTGATCATATATGCTACGTAGAATCATTTCACTGGAGATGTTAAATAGATCCAGTGATAGCAGAAACCCTTGTCTTCTCCTCTACATACTGGCTTGAAATTGGTGTATTATCATTAAGGCTGCTTTATGTTCCCAATAATGATTTTGTAAAATTCTTAGGTCTTTCCCATCCAGATTTAACTGTGCCAAGATTTTGAAGAGGTCTACATGCTTTACTTTTTCGAATGCTTTTGCATAATCGGTCAAGTGTAGGTATAGCTCTTTTTGAAATTCTACTGATCTTTCCACGAGAGTTTGGAGTGTAAAAACTGCATTTCTTGTTCCCTTATCTGATACAAAACCAAACTGAGTCTGCGCAATTTCTGATTTTACTCTACCTCTGATTCTATTCATGATGATATGAAGAAGGATTATTGTGAGATGGCTCATGAGACTTATTGCTCTATGTTGAGCAAAATCTGTTGTGCCTGGCTTTTTGGGTAATGCAATGAATATTGACTGTCTCATATCTACTGGAATTTCCCTGGTGTCGTAGATGATGTTCATAAGTTTTGTTGTCTCTGTAATGCCAATGTCCTCTAGGGCTGTAATAAATTCTGCCGGAGCACCATCAGGGCCTGTTGCTTTCCCTCGTTTCATCTTACTTAACGCATGCTTAACTTTTGGTTGAAGTTAGGAATCAAAATCTTTCTAGCTTTGGCAAGTTTTATGAGTTTCACTTTCATAGATGCTATCATTGGAACGTAATCACTTCCCCCAATCAGCACTAGGCCTTGATTTTAATGATTTAAGTGAATTTCTGAAGCGTTGCTGGATTAGTATGAAATCAATTTTATTTCGGGTATGATCTTCGGGGCTTTTCCATGTCCAACTTCTTCTAGGATGATTCTTGAACCAAGTGTTAGCAATAAGTAACTTGCTTTCCCCGCACCATTCTATGAGCCTCTCACCGCAATTATTCATGTCACCGAATCCAATGGGCTGACTATGTTTTCCAATCTTTCACTTCCAACCTTAGAATTAAAGTCACCCATAACAATCTTAATGTCGTGGGACTCAGTTGATTCATTGCACTGTCTAGGTCTTCTTAAGACTTCTCAACTTCTTCTTCGTCTATATCTACGGTTGGCGCGTATGCTTGTATGATTCCGATGCCAAATGGTTTCCAATTTAGCTTAGCTACAATAATCCTACCGTTGACAGCCCAAAACATTTTGAGAGCTTTTCAACATTCAAAATCTAGTAATAAACCTACTCCACCTTGATCTTACTTCCCTCCAGAGTAGATCAAAGTATATTCTTGTGTTTTTACTTCACCATCACCTGTCCATCGTACTTCAGATAGTTCTAGTATGTTGATATTCATTCTTACTACTTCATGTCTAATATTGCCCAACTTACCCTTCTGATACATAGTTTGTACATTCCAAGTTCTGAAAGTAAGTGCTTTGTTATCATGATATATTATTCCATGCACTTGACAAGCTTACAACTCCACCAAAGAAGCTAGACAAAAGAATAACAACTGAGGAAATAATAAGTGCAGTTCAGATGATGGCCAATACCAAATTAGCAGGCAAAGACAACATCAATATAGAATTGATAAAATATGCCCCGAACAAGGTTCACCAAGAAATAAGTAATGCTTTGAATAGTATTTTTGAAAAACAACATCAATGAAATCAAACTTGGCACAGGCATCTTAATACCAATCCCAATACCACATAAGACCCAAAGACCCGTAAAAGACCAAAGGCCAACAACATTGCTAGACGTTTTAAGAAAAATTCTTTCCAAAATGATTATGAACAGAACAGGGGACAAAATCAACAGATATCTATCAGAATCACAAAGCGCCTACAGGAAAAGCAGGAACACCACCGACGTTATATGGGTACACAGGTGGATGAGTGTGAAAGCTCAAGTAGAAAAAATAAAAATCTTCATAACCGGCATCGACATGTCAAGCGCTTTTGATAAAATATACAGAGACAAATTACTCCAGGGTGTAGAAAAACTTATAGATAAAGATGAACTCCGAATACTCAGAGCACTTTTGGCAGATAAAACCCTTCAAGTTAAAATTGAAAAAGCTGAAGCATGCCCTTTTACATCAAATATCGGGTCTCCCTAAGTGGACAGAATAAGTGGCCCTCTCTCTACAATTGCAACTAATAAGAAACAAAATGCAAGAACAGTCTATTGACGTTAGGGATATAAATCTTCAATGGATTGAAATAACAGTAAGCAATATACCAGATATGATAGCGTATGCAGATAATTGTGACTTTATTATAGAAATAGACGAGAAAAAAGGAAAAATATACCAACTAGCAAAATATGTAATGACAGATTTGAATATTAAACTAGGATCCAAACTAGACGATAAAGAAGATATCGAGAGAAGGAAGAGTCTTACCACCATTGGGTTGTCAACAAATGCTACCATCTGGAAAGATAAATGGAAAATCAAACAAAAAAACAAGAATATAACTGTACGAGACAATGGTAAAAAGCATACCACTCTACAATTGCGGGGCGTGGGGATTTTCTCAGAACGATCAAAAGAAGCTAAATAGGTTTATTAGAAAACAGCTGAGAAGAGTAATTGGCATTAGATGGTTTCATACGATAACTAACCCAAACTAGACAATATCACAGGGACCAAATCCTTGTCCATAGACATTACAGAAAGAAGATCGAAGCTGCTTGGTCATATATTACGATTACCCCCAGCATGTCCAGCTAGAAAAGTCTCGAGGTACTCTTTTGAAGAAAGAACAACCAAAAACTTCAAAGGAAGGAAAAGACCAACAATAGTAATGACAATTAACAACGACATAAAAAGAACAAAAAGAAAAATATCCCTTTTTTCAAATAAAACCGCTCTTATCACAATTCAGCATGCAGAACATCTATACCAAGGCAAACAACAGAATAATGTGGAAGAAAAGAGTAGGTCGGGTAGTTATTAGCCTATTCCTGATGGTCAACATGGAATGTACTTTCATAACGACCAAAAGGAGAAGACGCAAAGTAGTAGTAGTAGTGTTGTAGACACTCGCTTGATGACGGCCTGGACTCACCTATCGCATATGATCATCCCTACCGAGCAAGGAGTTCTTATGAACCCCTTTCAAGTTGTTCACTGAATTTAGTTTTAACTTTTGAACCATGATTTTACTTTGCAAGAATTACCTATAGTAGGTTGCAATTCCTTTCTATAAGGGCAGTGATCATATTGAGCAGTTTGTCCTAGTCATTGTCCCAAGTAGAATCTTCTGCCTAGCACAGTAGAAGGTTGATTAGTTCCAAATATTATTCGGCTACCCAACACATCCATCAATCAAAAGCATGCCATGACTTCACGTAACCCTGAATGGGGGACTAAGCGGCTACTCAGCTTTGTCCAAGGGCATTTCGCAGGCTAGTGGAGAGGAGACGCTTTATCCGGGTTTTGCATGCTGGATTTAATAAAATCGCTAAGCCTAAAAGTGCATTGATCCACATCATGCTCTCAAGTGCCAAATAAACGTCCCCCGCTTGTAACTATATTTAAATTTTTTTCAACCCCCTGGACCTTTTTAGGATCCCCCCGTTTATTTATTATAAGGGAATTTACTTTTTTTACAAACTCGTCATTTCATTTCCTTTCTTTGTTGGTACTATTTACGCATAATTTTCATGGCAAACTAACTTGCTTTTGTATACATTTTAGTTCTTTGCTTTTTGACAACCTGTTTTTGTTCTCTCCGTCCTTGTATTATCATGTAAAGTCGTTACTCAAATTCAGTCCCCCGTTTATTTTACCTCCCCGCTTATTACATTTCGGACTTTTTTCCGACCCCCTTGTTTATTAGGACCCCCCGTTTATTTGACACTTGAGAGTAGCAATACAAATACACACCAAAACACAGTAATATCATATGGATAGATTCCTATTTTTTGGAATCGTTTATTGTAGCTGTACAGGGTAGCTTCACTTTTGCCTTTTATTTCACAATCTTCAATAACGTTAGCTACTTCTTCATTGCTCTTTCTATTCACAGTTTGGCGACCATTCGGGACTACTCTACGACGAACATGTTCCGACTAACTCATGCATATTTAATGACCTCCTAATAGTGGATAACATTTAGTGCCCACCAATTAAGAAAGGAAGATGTGGCATTTCTAGTAATACTGCTGTTGTTGTGGTTTTACAATATTAGTACCACATGGAGGACTAACCACGCGGTTTCAATCAATCTTTGCATAATACTTCACTAACTGCATGGTTTTGTAGTTTCTGTAGTTTACTCAAAGCAGTAGCACTACATACTCCATACACCAAAGAGCAGGATTTGAAATGTATTTCAACAATATTTCTATATATTGACTGTATACTAGTTAGAGACAGATATCCTATGCCCATAGCATAGCATTCATACTCCTTTTGAGATCGTTTTACTCAATGCAGAAATATGCTCCTCCCAACTTTCGAAGTTGCTCAATTTCAATGTTTCTAAATAGCTGCATGTATGAGCTAAAAACAGGTAAATAATGCAGAAATGGAAATAGCACACAGAAAATGGAGAAATCTAACACATATAGGCCATTAAGGAAACAAGATTTACTCTGAAAAAATTCAGCAAGGCACAGAGTACAAACCTTATATCCCTTAGCATCCATAAACTTTGGATACTTGGTAAAATCTGGATTCTCTATATCCACTGCACTAAAAATGCTAGATTCTTCATACGGAAGTCGAACTGGGTATAATTTGTCTGTATCATCAGGATGGAACAATGACCATGACTTTCGACCAGATAACTGTGCAACTAAATTACATCCATAAGTATCTTTATGCAAAGGTGTAAATGCATGAGAACTGCCAATCCATATTGTTGAATGACTTCCATCTTTGCCATGGCAGCCAAAAGCTCCCCAATCAACATCTTTTAATACTTCTTGGTCATCATTTACAAACATATCCTTCATGTATTTATAATCAATATACAATGCAAATCTTTCCCTAAAAAGCCCAATAACATGAACATTATCAAGGAGTAAACTAGTCAACATTCAGAAAATCTTTAGTTCTGATGTTTACTGTTCTTAGCAACCCACCCCTCCCTATACCTTATAAATCACCACTGGCATAAACAGGGAAAAAGATGATGAAACTGAACATAAATTTCCACCAGAAAATTGTTATAGGAACATCAAATTGAAAAGATTTTGGGCTCATGCTATGAGTTAACAAAAATTCTAAGCCTACTATTTAATCTGAAAATGTACTGCAAGAAGAGTTGACCAATAACTATTCTTGCAAAATTAATGTTGAATCTACTGATAAAAAGAGGATCAATATTTTTTGCAAGTTTTGAGAAAGAAAAATATTGTACACATAATAAGAAATTATCATCAATGTTCATGAAGAGCTTGAGAGCAGCATAAGTATGTCAGCTAATGGCCCAGAATAATCACTACACTCTAATATAGTTACTTTCAGTGGTGCTTTCCGCATCATTCAACCATCATCAGGAACATTGGCCATAATGTAGCAAAGACTTCAGGTCAGCATGTTGCTCTGGAGCAAATTTTAGAGTACTAATGGGTCTCTATATTAGCATGAATCTGTCATGGTCCCATGAAGCCAAAATATTCCTATGGCACACAAAAGGGTTTTAGGGAAATGAACACCAAAGGCAAATCCAGTGAGAAAATTAAATCGATCTCTTTGCTTTTATGAATCAAGCTATATTTTGATATACTTTTTAGTTATTGAAGCTTCAATGCCACTTGAGTGATCTTTTTGCACAAAAATATTGCCAAATAAACTAGTCACTACAATTTTTATGAATCAGCCTAGATCTGTCTGAATATTTTATCAAACCTGCCCTCACATGCTTCTTAATTGCATCTTAAATTCTTGCAACTTCCAATAAAAACAACAATCCAAACTTGGAAACAAAAAGAAATTTTCAGGCTTTGTAAAGCCGTTAATGGAAGTTGTTTCTATGTCTCCAATTTAATCAACAACTTTCTTGCTAAAACAGCTTTTTCAACTTACATGCTTCTAACTGTTTGCCTAATATCAGCCTCATTTCTCCTATAGACATGTTTCTTATAAAAATGTGCATATCAGCAGAAAAGAGGAGGGATAGAGCACCCCAAGTTCTGCCAGCTCAGTTGATAATATGATTACTCAATGAGCTTTACATACTAAAGCCTATTTTCCACTAAGCAAAAAGCTCTTGCACAAAGGCTTGGGAGATAATGTGAGAGTGCTTTCCACAAAAACCAGAGCTTGTAGCACCAAGATCAATGCCATCATATTTATCAGATCCAAATGGGCAGAAAAACATCTCTATCTAATATAAGGACAATTACAGAGAAGAGATTTGAAATATAGGGAATCTTTCTGGGTGTTGACAAGATATTATGAGCACTTACAAAAAGGATTGCCTTTAATCCATTACAAATGAAGAAACTAGCAAAGGTGGTGCTAAGGGAAGGGGATAGGGAGGGGCTTTTAGCAAGCTGTAGTACTCTTCTTTACTTAATACCATTGCTCTTTATTACATTTTCATGTCCTTTATTGCTTGGAATTGTACTGAGATAGATAGTTGTATTCTTGCGTGGAAGTGTGTGAGGCAGTAACAGGGCATGCCCCCAAAATCCCCCCCACTCTGTTATGGATGTCACATTTCCTGGAAACTGGTCAAGCTGTTTCACTATTTTGACATATTCCTCTGATAAAACTTGCAAGGTTCATCCCCAATAGTGAGTGCTGCCGATTGGAATCCATATCGATTTGCATAGCTCTTGTTCACAGAATAAAGCTGTGCTCTTTTTGTACAAACCAGTGGCAGTGTCACAGGAGGGACTAAAGGGGACTTGCTCCCCACCCCCACTTTTGGCCAGGATCAATTTTCCAATTCATCCAAAATCAATGAGAAATTGGGATTGGATTGCGGTGAAGGATTTTAACATGGGTGTGGCAACCAATGTGCATGAACAAGCCAAACCAATTGTAGAGCATGGCACCAAAAATCCCACCCAGTCTGCAATGGCTGGCACTACTTTTGGCACAAACAATAAAAAATTTGAGCAATTTTCAATTTGTCTGCAACAAACCCTCAACAACCTATGATAAAAGTTGTGTCCAACAGCTTGCAATTTGCTCCACAGCACCTTGTGGCATGACTTTTCCCTCAGTGGAAAGTGGGAAAATAGGGTTAACAGTAAAGGAAGATACAAAGCAGTGCTTCCACTTGAAAACACAAATTTCATAATTGTTTTCCTTTCTTAGGGCAGAATTTCCTTATCAAATTTTGAAACTTCCTTACAATTGCCTTCCACAAATACTTGCAGTAAACACATTCAAAAAGGTGAATCTTTTTTAAAATGCTTCTATATTTCATGCAACATTTAGTAGCACTGGGACCAACTGTATATTTTTCATTTTACAAATTTGAAATACATATTTTTGATAGATGCCCAGTTACTTTAAATTTCCTCTCATAAGATGAAACAGCAAAACCCCTTTTTGAAGCAAATTTATTTTTAACTAGAAGAGAGAAATGAAAACCTACAGTATTTTGTGTGTGCAAAAAGTCTACTTTGTCCATTAATTGAATAAAGTGACTTTGTCTACAATGACTGGCAACAAGCCAGAGATAATCAATGCAGAACTTGATAATTTGATGATTTATCTGTTATGTTTTTTGATAGCAATAAGAAATTTAAAACTGCTATTGTGACCCACCCTAGATCTCTTAAAAATAAGTTTTGACCCCCTATGTTTTCCTTCGGCCCATCTGGGACTTAGGAATGAAAGGTCCCTTACCCATTTCAAAATGTCCTTCTGATTTCTTTACGATTTTTATTTCTTTCGTTTTTCCTTCTACATACCAAAATTTCCTGAAGGTACGAATATTTCCTTACAAGTGGAAGCACTGCTACAAAGCAATGAAGGATTATAGACCTTGACAGTTGATTAAGCGGAGATTCTGGGTCGTCTTCGCCATTCAGCCATTTGGTAAAAAAGCCAATTCTACCCTGTACATACATACAATCTGTTTCCATGATTGGAGGAGAATTGGGCTGCCTTGACGTACGAGGACAAACTTTAAAAGTTGTTGACAAATTGCAAAATCTTTCACAGAAAACATCTATTGACCATTGTCTTGCTTTCCAATTTTCTATCATATTTCTAAATATAACTGGTTCTGCTAAAGTCATAATAAGATTGTAAGCGTCGCCTGGATCAAGGGGGCCATTAATAATTCTAATTTCGGCGCCAATGCTAGAATCACCGCTACCCAGCTTTCTTTCCGCCATCGGTTGAGGAATGAGACCAGAGACCAACTAGCGTATTGACCCTTGACAAAAGTGGGGATAATGAATATGGATAATCCTAGAAATAGTAGCACCAGAAGGCGCGCTCTATTGTTCTCTCTCAAATGACTGGTCAGAAACGTAGAGGCAAGATGGCGGAGACATGGGGCAAAAGGAAAAATGACATAGACTCTGAAATCTGCCCAAATGTAGCTAACTACATTATATCTTCGCGTTTCACACAGTTAAATATGCTTTGGTACAAGATTTAGGAACTACATTTCATTGACCAGACTTTTGTTTTGTTTTACCAAAGTTTCATTCATAGCTATGTTTATCAGTACTACTCTCAGGTCCCAAATAAAGGTTCCCCCCCCCGCTTATTGATTTTTAGATTTTTTCCAACCCCCGGACCTTATTTGGATCCCCCCGTTTTTTAAGGAAATTTACTTTTTCTACAAACCCCTCATTTCAATTCCATTCTTTGTTAGTACTATTTACGCCAGTTTTCATGGCAAAATAGCGTACTGCTGTATATATTTAAGTTTTATGCTCTATGACAGCCTGTTTTTGTTGTTTTCATCCTTGCATAATTTCATTTCACTTCATTTTCTAACAACTAAGGGGAGGGTAGCCCTTCAGTCAAAAAGAACTGATTTACAAGGGGCCCTCCCATAAAATAATTACAAATAAATTAAATTACTCTAACATTACAATCATAATTTACAATTTATAAAATAGTAATAATATTTAGTATCAAACAAAAAATATTTAACAACTCTAACTTATTTTTTGAAAAGAGTTTAGGGAAGATGCTTGCTTTGACTCAGCTGTGAGGCCATTCCACAACTTTGCTCCCCTGAAAGAGAAACACTTTTGCCCATTTGATGTCCCTTTCCTTGGTAGCCTCAGGTCTGCCTCTGTGCTATGCAAGTTGTAGAAAGAAAGTTGGGAATTTCTTATAAAAAGTTCAGACAAGTATCGAGGACCCAACTCATTGAGGGATTTGTAGACCATAGTCTGAGTCTCACTTTCAATAAGCTCTTCAATGGTCTTCCACCCCAACCCCTCAATGATTGGCCCACTGGGGGCGTCAAAACGGCTACCTGTTACAATTCTGGCAGCTCGATTTTGAAGCTTTTGCAACTGGTTTACTTCCGTTTTGCCAGCACAGCCCCAAACAGAACAGCAGTATCGAAAATGAGGTTCTACAATGCCTCTGTAGAGGGCTATAACTTTTTCCATTGGCAAGAAGGAATGAGCATATTTAAGAAATCCTATTGCCCTAGAAACCTTACTAGAAATTGATTGGATTTGTTCTCTCCAGTCAAGAGAACAATCAATTACAACACCGAGGTATTTAGCTTTTGTAGTGTCTTGCAGTTCATTTCCACGGATTTTCAGATGCAAGGTTTCATTTCTACTTTTAAGTGTATTTTTTCTCTGCTTAGTAGAAAGTAGCATGGAGTGTGTTTTTGCAACATTCAAGGAAAGTTTGTTACCTTGCAACCAAGTGTCTAATTCTTTAAGATCCATATTAATGGCCTCAATCAGCTGAGTCATATTACTGGACTGGTAGCGAAGACTAGTATCATCAGCATACATGGGTATAGTGGACTGCTTGATAGCTTGTGGAAGATCATTTATGTACAGAATGAAAAGCAGGGGACCAAGACAGGAGCCTTGAGGTATACCTATATCTATGTCCCCAATATCAGATTCGGTTCCATTGATCATACAAAACTGTTTACGGTTTGTAAGGTAGGACTTGAACCAAGAAAGCTCATTTTGTTGGACACCATAAAGCATAAGCTTTTCTAAGAGAATTTGGTGGTCAACAGTATCAAATGCTTTTTTGAGGTCAATGAACACTAGGCCCACAAGTTTACCAAGATCAAACCCATTATACCATTCATCAGTGTTTTTAAGCAAACATGTTGCAGTGGAATGATGTTTTAAAAATCCTGACTGATCAGGAGAAAAAAGACTATTCTCATTCATATACTGGTATAACTGGTCAGCTCTGAGTTTTTCTCATTATAATAATTTAAAGCCTTTTCTCAACTTCCAACCACCGTTTATTTTAACCCCCCGTTTATTAAATTTCAGAATTTTTTCTAACCCCCCTGTCTATTAGGACCCCCGTTTATTTGGCAGTTGAGAGTACTTAAGGCTTAGAATTTGCTAACTCTTCTACCATCAAGAAGAACTACAGAAAAGGCAAAAATAATGGATTTCATGTTTAGCGACTCTTTCTTATTCGATGTTCAAACGTTTGACGTACAATGATCGTCGCTCGCACTGTTAGCGTTGTGGATAGGCACGCGTAATTTGTCCCAAGGGCCGTATCCTACATCTTATTTTGAGGATAAAGGCGGAGTAAGGTGAATGGATATAACAAGCTCAGTGTCTTAGGAGAAGCAGTAAACTAGTATGTACTCAAATGCAGAAGAGTTGAAATGGAGAAACCTCTGGTACACTAGTATGGTCCTTTGATAAATGGAATGCCTACTGTGCAACCTAGAGGCTTGACAAACAGAGAATTTTGATTTGAGCGTACAACTCAGTTTATAGTTAAGATTTGATAGGTATTGTTGGGACCCACCTTGATAGCACTGTAGATGTAAGCAAACTGGGTCTCACTGGTTACTCTTTCTCAAAAGGAACCACCCAAATAACGTAAAAAGAGGAGGTGTAGGCCTCTATGTCAAAGATTCATTCCCTGCAAGTGGCCGGACAGACCAGGTGACCCTCCCTGAATATATCGTGTGTGAAGTTCAGCTGGATAATAAAAGGTACTTCTTTTGCAATTCTCTACCGGGGTCCCAGTCAGAGCCAAATTGACTTTCAAGATTTCATGAATAACTTAGAATTCATGTTGTCCAAGGTGTTTGGTGAAAAGCCTTACTGTGTCAATATAATTGGTGATTTTAACTGCCGTTCTACAAACTGGTTGGAAGATGATATTGAAAATGACGAGGGCAAACTTTTCAAACTTTTTTCCTCTGATCTTGGTCTCCATCAATTAATCAATAAACCAACACTCTCTACTGGAAACTCAAGATCTTTCATTGATGTAATATTTACTGATCAGCCAAATCTATCCCTTGAGTCTGGTGTCCACCCCTCATTACATACGAACTGTCACCATCAGATTGTCTTTAGTAAATTTAGTGTAAGGGTTTTGTCTCCACCCCCTTATAGACGCAGATGGAATGTATTGAGTTTGATATATTAGTTATGTGCTGTGTACAAGTAGGGGCAAATTTTAATGGTAGGGCGGGCAGTAATGAAAGTGAAAAATGGGCGTGACTCTGTTATGCAAGCATGTA
>OLMO02000009.1:25184576-25217618 GCA_900291935.2 Cassiopea xamachana | reverse complement strand
GCTCTCTCTCGACTAGTTTAATTTGTGTTTGTGTGGTATGGTACGTATATTTTAATTAGTTAGCCGTAATGTTATTTAGCTTGTAAAAGATATTTGAGATTGATTGGCAAATAAATTAAACTGAAACTGAAGACTGAAACTGTTGCACTGGCAATACACTTGGTATATTGAAAAATATAATAGATCGGGGCCCAACACCATTGAGAGAGGGTACAAACAGTAAGTAAATACATTATTTTTAGGTGTGCAAATCAAACCTGAATCAAATCCAAATCCGATTAGATTGAATTCTTTTGTATATCGGAACCAAAATGTCTATTTTCAGTCAGATCAGATTGGAAAAGTTTTGTTACAGTTTGATCAGTCAGGATCATATGTAAAATTCAAAATAAAGTAAATCAATTATTCATGACAAAAGCACCACATTAGTAAACTGAGGGAGCTACTTTTGTAATATTTTATGTAATTGGATTCAGATTTAAAAAATTTTTTGACTAAAGTGCATACTTGCTTGACTGAGAACTCTCCATTTCTCATGCTGAGGGACCGTTCATTATCTTTGCCTCAGGTTGGGAATGAAGAGAAATGCTTATTTGGGTAATTATATTTGCTACCCAACCTTATGCACTATAAAAATAATAGTTACCTAACCAATATAGAGCTATTAAAAGTATGCTACCCAACCTTTATAAAACAAAGAAATGATGAACCCAACCTTTAAGTTGTCTGAAAAATCATTTATCCAAGCTATTTCTCTTCAGCCCCAACCTGAGGGATATATAATGAGCGGTCCCTAAGCTTCTTCAAATGTAATCATATCATCTCTAACTTTCAAATAAGAAATATTGCCCATCTGCCAAAAACTAGGACTTTTCATATGGCAACGAATCTCTGTCATTATCTATTTATCCTCATCTTTTCAGTATATTAATTAAATTTTTGTATGGTGAATGCATTGTCATTGTTGCGTAAGGCTAATTATGCACATAGTAGAGAGCCATATGAGATATGGAGGTGTATATAGGGGTAGTTTGTTGAAAAGACTGATTTCCCTTCAGTTCCTCCAAACTTACGTATTGACAAAGGGGCTGGATAGCTAAATTTTTAGCCCAGGCACAGTTTAGCTAATCTGGCTCATGATTTCTAGAAAACATAAATAAGTGGGAAGAGATATTGAACAATGCTGTAAGTTTCTGATAAATCAAGTTTAATTATCAGTTCTATCATATACTGCAAAGTTTTCTGTATGTAGATTTCAACGTTTTTTTCATTTCATGTTGCTGGCTCCTCAGGCTTTCACTCAATTGGCCCGGCTGGCCAGTCCCCCCTGCATTGACAAAAGTCAAGAGAGCATACATTACAGATATTTGGTCAAGACCTTAGATCAGTGCTTCTCAACCTTTCTGATCCACTTCACCCCTTTAAGAAGCAATTCTCAGCTATTCACCCCCACCACGACAAATCGTCATATTTTAGAAAATTAAAACTAGGAGATATTGACATAGGGTGTATACTATAACAAAGCACAAATACTATATTTTAGCAACAAAAGTTCTTTTTTTCACAGCATAAATGGGTGTTATTTTTGTCTGTAATAAGTTATAACTAAAAGCAAATAACATAATTATCAATGCGAGCCTTGGGCTTGATGCCGATCAACAAGAGTTTTTATACTTGGTACTAGCTTTGTTAATTTTAGCCGTAGGTCGCCGCGATCAATAACGTAGAGAGAGCCATGTTTTTTTGTCAAAACATCTGCTACTGCACTAAGTGCGCGTTCTTTAAGATATGAAGTGGGGAATGGTAATAGCAAGTTTTGTGCATGCTTGCTTAAATTAGGATAATTCTCGACAATCTCTTCATCCAGCCACCTGAATTGACGCTTTGCTTGGTGGAAAACTTCGGCTGATGAATCATTCTGAAGATCAGCAAGCTCATTTTGGAACTGCTGCTCAACATCACCAAGATCAACCAGCTTATGTTGAGTAAGCCATCCAGAAAAGTCCATCTCACTCAGGTCTACGAATCTCTGCATAAGGTCTGTGACCATACTTTGAAAATGACTCGTGATCACATTCAAGACCCTATCTGAAACACGATATTACATTTTGTAATGGAATACCTGATTCAGTCATGTACTGGGTATATATTGCATATATGATGCCGCAGTTGTCGTTGTTTTTAGCCCTTCACAAAATAGCATCTCTTCCATGAATTGTCCATTTTGTACATAACGGGCATAAGCAAGTAGTAAAGCTTCACTACCACGCACTGTTGACTCATCTATCTGCACCGCAAACTTGTTTCGTAATTTGGATGCCAGTTGTTCCTGAACATTTTTTGCCATTTCATCTATTCGACGGCGCACTCTATCATTGCTAAGACGAACTGAATAAACTCATGCTGCATCGCTACCCTTCTGTAGTACAGTCGAAACAAACACTAATAATGCTAGCTTGATCAACTCTTCACCAATTGAATGAGGTTTCCCACTCTTTGCAATCAACAGTGATATTTCATAGCTTGCCTCTATCCCTCGTTCCGAATTTGACACTTATTTGCGAAACAAAGACTCAATTGACTTTGGTCTCTCTTTTTCTCGATTCTTTTTTAGGTCTTGGAAATATTTCAGTGGTTTTCAGCATGCTCATTATGTTTGGTCTTCAGATGTTGTTCCAGTTTCACTGGTTTCATTGAGTCGTTGCATCAAGTGCGATTGCATATCAGACACATAGGCAACCTTTCATCTTGAGGCGCCGCAATAAATCCATAATTGAGATAGTCTATTGAATACTTTCGGACTTTCACCTTTGCTCTTGTAGCCATATTCACTAATAAAATAAAGTACTGTAGATGAAATATGCAGGAGCAAAATAAGGACATTCTTTCTTGTTTACATTCTCGCTCTATAATAAAGGGCACTTGTTTATTAAAATGAATCTATATTGGACGAGGATCTATTTTATGCTATCGCATATGTCTATCTACTTGCTTACGCCAAAAAGACAACCCAGAATACAACGAATGATGCATTCACAACTGCCTAATCTACTTCGAGACAATGCAAATAGCTGTCTTATAATTCTTTGCCCTAAAGTAACATGAAAGAGGTGCCTGGATGTATCAGAGGCAATGCAGCACTTCAATAAGCACACTTTTTGACGCAGATTATTGACGTAACTATTATCGAATGAGCATTGAAACTTTTGAATATCTTTGCAAAACTGTGACCAAATTCATGAATAAATAATGTACAAATAAGACAGAAACTATATTGGTATCTAAAAGGGTTGGCATTGCATTGTGGTGGCTATGTAGTAATTAAAATCAAAACAATTACTTAGATAGGAAACAATCTTACCAAATCCTTGTTGCTCTTTTAGAAACTGAGAAAAAATCTTTTATTTCCAACACTCTCAAGTCTTGACCCTTTACAATTCTCTCCGTCAACTGCTTTACAATTGCTGTAATTCCTACCTGAATACAACTTGCTGATTAACTAGATTAGCCAATTAGAGCCTCCAAAAATAAACATAAATCATACCACAATTTGTAATGACATAAAAAAACAATCAACGAAAATAAGAAAATCCTTCTTGACACAGTCTGGCATCTCCAGATTATCAATTTAACGACATAGAAACATCTACTTATGTTTTTTGGTTCATAAATTACAAATACCCTGTAGCTAGGTCACAAACCAAAATGAAAATAGCTGTGATTGGCTGAGAGCAGAGACAGCAAAGATGCATGCTATTATCAGATCACCCAGCAAGCCGATTTACATGCAGTTCTCAGTTGAGAGACCCGTATGACCTGAAATGACAGGAAACCCGTATTATACACTCACCCTTTTGTGTATAATTCATCCCCAATTCCCCCTTTTTCAGAATTTCACCCCTTAGTATCTCGAATTCACCTCAAAGGGTGCATGTGCACCCCGGTTGAGAAGTACTGCCTTGAATGAATGCAGAAAGCATAATCTATTATTTCCAAAGCAATAGAGTACTCTCAAGTACCAAATAAACATCCCCCACTTATTAATTTTTGCGATTTTTTTCAACCCCTGGACCTTATTAGGCCCCCCGTTTATAAATTTTGAGGACATTTACTTTTTTACGAGTCCCTGATTTCATCCCATTTCTATATTATTCACACCCAATATTCAAGGCAAAATAGAGTGCTTCTGCAAATATTTTAGCCCTATGCTTCATGACGACCTGTTTTTGTTCTTTCCATCGTTTTGTCATCATTTAAAGCTATTTCGCAACTTCCGAACCCCCCGTTTATTTTGATTCCCCCCGTTTATTAGATTTTATAATTTTTTCCAACCCCCCTGTTTATAAGAACCCCTTGTTTATTTGGCCCTTGAGAGTATGTTTTCTTTGACTTGGAGATTTTAGCTAGTTCTTGTATCTTAAGATGAGAAACTAAACCTTGGTAGGCATTTTTCCAGAATGCTGTCCAGTCAAACCTTGTGCATGAACTATGTACGTTTCTTTATGGATAAGAAAAATGCTTTATAAAAAAGCAGTACTCGTATGCTCAAAAAGTTGAGAAAGTTTAGTACTGGATTTTTGAGACCTAAGAAAGTTTATAAGTGTGCAAGTATTCAAAATGCAATCTATATGTCTAAAAATTATAATGTAGTCAACACTCGGCTGCACAATAATATGTTTGATCACTTGGCAAGTTTTTTATTTGTACTACATCGAATCAGCTCTAAGATAGATTTTTCTGTTTGCTTTTAGTAGGTAGGGGATTATACATGTGCCTTACATTTTCCTATTCTATGGAGGAGCTGGTCAGAAAGAGGAGAGCCCATATTTGTAATCTTTATTCCGGATTGCTAAATCTTACAGTTTTTACTGAAGCCCAACAGGGAAACAAAGTAGATAGAGTAAGATGTCTGTGCAAAGGATGCTTCTTTCCCACTGTCGCACGACTGTCGCACAATTTGCATATGAATTGAGGAAGCCAATCATATCGTTTTCCTGTGCGACCGTATGCCTAAAGGATGCTTTGTAGTGCTGTCAAACAATCTTAAAGTAGATTTGATAGATAGATTTTATCAGGTTGTTTAGCACGTGAAAGGCAGCAGAATTCCATTCATGTCGCGATCTTTATTATCTTATGATGGATTCACAGGAAAAAGTAAAGCACTTTATTGAAGAAGAGAACTACAACGCGTTGGAGGCAATCTGTAATGTTGAATTAGCAAAACTCAGCAAATGTGCCGTAATTTCGAAGAAAATCTTGTTCACTGAAGACTTATCTGCTAGCAGTGACATTCCAAAGAATGATGCATGCCTTCGCGTTATTATTGATAAAAAAGTCTTAGCTGCAAGGTACATTTCAACATATCATTTTCAACATTAAATTATGTTCTCTTGCTCCTTTAACGTGCCTGAAACCAATCTGACATCATTTGCAGAGAGCAGGTAACTTTCAGGGTCATATTTCATATTGCTGGGGAATGATCCTGAGAATGGTAATTCCCCATGCTCAAAGCACATTTTTGTGTTGTTATTCCAGTTACATGGAATTTGTGAAATACGTTATGAAATACTTTTGGTAACTGGTTAAATGTCTTATAATCAGGGACGGGTCTACTGCTGAACTTTGGGGTCCCATCTGATTCATATTACTGTTTTTTTTATGTAGGAAGTTTCTTAACACTATTGTTTGCTAAAGGAAATATTGCCATTTGGGAGGGGGTCATGACCCCCAGTCCTCCTTGGATCCGCCCTTGCTTATACTGAAGCATGGAGTATTAGTAGCAATTCATTTGTAACTCTGAGTACTGTAGTGGGCTAGAGCAGTGGTTAGGGTTAGGGTTATAATTATAATTGGAAATTAAAATTATGTAATAGTCAGTAAGAGTACCTCTTTTGCATGGCTTAATTTTAAAATGTGTTATGGCGTAAAATTTACGTCCTCAAAATGTGTAATTTATTTTGACTATCTTCACCGGCCCCACAGCAAAAAGTCGCAGAATTCCTTGGTTTGACCACGCCCACCAAAGAGCCGCGCCCTATGTGCGACAGTCATGAAATTTTCTAGATCCGCCCCTGCTTCTTCTGTTTACTAACATATAGAAACATGGCTTCACATTAATTGACATTTAGTTTGCATAGCAAAAGATATTTAACATTTGCTGAATGGTTTCCTTCCATGCTCTGCGTGGGTCAAATTACACCATCTCTTCGTTCTCAAAAAGCAACACTTTCACTTCTTTCAAAGCGATGCGGCATTTAGTCTAAAAATGACAGGTGGAATGGTCTATTTCACTCTGTATCAACAATTTGATATAATTTTCAAGTTGTTTGGCAAAAGTTCTTTGGCGTTGTTTCTCGAGAGTGAAGGGTTTTTACACAGGTGTGATGTTCTCCTCTGCGAGGTATTTTTAAGACGACTTCGAGCGAAGTTTCAAAATAAGCCTACCTGTTTAGTTGTAGATACAATACTCGCCAAAAGTTCTACCTGTTTAGTTGTAGATACAATACTCACCAAAAGTTCTACCTGTTTAGTTGTAGATACAATACTCACCAAAAGTTCTACCTGTTTAGTTGTAGATACAATACTCGCCAAAAGTTCTACTTGTTTAGTTGTAGATCCAATACTCACCAAAAGTTCTACCTGTTTAGTTGTAGATACAATACTCGCCAAAAGTCCTGGGACACTTTGTATATTTTTAATCTGGACGGAACAGTTACCCCCTCCTCCTCCTAAACAATGTTGGTTGAAAAATTTTTCGTGCACAATAACGCCAAGTATCTCAGGAACAGACCAACATTGTGTTAGGGGGAAGGGGGGTGCCTCAAGGCGTGATGGTTGAAATACTGAGAAAGCTATAGTTTGTCATAAGTTTTTGAAAATATACCAGGGACTTTTGGGAAGTATTGTAGCTAGTACCTTTATCAGCAAAATGTGTATTATGTGTCGCGTACTTGGCCGAAAATATCTTCACAGTCTACAGCAATATATATAATGCAAAAAAGAACAAAAGGAATATATGAATTTATAAAAATGAACGAGTTCCGCAGACTCGACATTTCTGTTGAGGGAGATCACTAATCACGTACTCCATGCAGTTGTGGTACAGCAAAGCTCAGATAGCAAAACTTCAAACGTCTCGCTACGTAAGATTTTTATAATTGTTTCTGTGAAGCTTGGTATCATGTTTTAGCACAAAAATTTAAGTTTTAGTTCAAAATGTTAAGAAAGCGTCAGAATTGGGCCGAATAACCTTTCTTATAAAACAAAAAACGTATATTTCAGCTTGTCTTAGCTCATGTAATGCCATGAAGTAAGTGTGAAGCATTTTTTCGGCAATATTAGTAGCTTCAGTCAGTTTCATCGGCATACTGAAATAAATGTGAAGCATTGTTTCGAAATATTAGTACTGTCCTTTGACTTGTACAAAGACGTCTCTAGCTTTCTTTGTGTGTTTTGGCTTTGCATGTAAGCATCTACTTATAGTGAATTTCTAAATGCTAATGGAGACCTTGCGTTTGTATTTTCCGTTATGTTACCGTCCAGTACTCCTATTCTTTTGTAATTTTGTCTGCTATTTCACTTACACAGCTTTTTCGTGTATAAAGGGCCAATCTATGTGCTCCAACTAGAGTTTACTTGGGGCAAACAAGGCGTGGTGAAAAAACTTCTGAGGGCGAAGCCCCCGGGCCTCCTTTCTTCTGCCTCACGCCCAGGGGCCATGGACCCCCAAGATCTTTTCTGATAGAGCCACCCCCTATCCCCTATGTAGGAAATTTTGTCCAGAAGTATACACATTATCTTTTATAGGAAAGTGGTTTATAAGAACGTACTCTCAAGCGCCAAATATACGTGGGGTCCTAATACACAGGGGGGATGGAAAAGATTCTGAAATTTGATAAATGGGGTTGTCAAAATGAACGGGGTGGTTGGAGTTTGAGAAACGGCTGTAAATTATCATACAAGGACGGAAAGAGCAAAGACAGGTTGCAGAAAGCATAAAAGCAAAATATGTACAGAAGCACGCTATTTTGCCCTGAAAGTTGGGCGTAAATTAGCCCTGTCCACAAGTAGCACGGCAACTTTTCAGCAACTTTAGGTTTTTCTAGCAACTTTCAGCTTGTTGAGTAATTTTCAGTGCATCGGGCAACTTTTAAGCTTTTGTGTCTCGATAGTCACAGTAATTCTTCTGCTACGAGTGAAACAATAAAAATGTGTAGAATATAGCTTATTTCGAGAATATATTTGTCCTATCATCTAGTTTTACTGTTAGGTAGCACGTGCTTCTGTGGAAAGCTGTCTCTAAGAAACAAGAGGCTAGAATAAAGCAACAATTAAGAAACTTTTAAGAAACACAGGCAGGCTGAGCTTCAAATGTTACCTGGAAAAACTGTGCCTGTAATAATAATAATAATAATAAAACGAAGTTTTTAACAGGACAAAAACTTCAAAAATTACAAAAATTGCTGTTATTATTGTTTGTCCCGTACAAAGAAAGATCCTTAGAAAGAAAAACATAAATATATTACAGTTACAGGTCTAAAAATAGCTTTATAATATCATCATGGTAAAATCTTATACGTATATATTGTTCATCATTGTAAGAAAGATTTTCAAAAATAAACATTCACTTTAGTCCAAAATTTATCGAGTAGTTTACCATTCAGTGAAAATGGGCGTGGTTGAAATTTAAAGTAGCAACTTTCTTGAAAACGAGCAACTTTTCAGAAAATTTTGAGCAACTTGTGGACAGGGCTAACGTAAATAGTACTAACAAAAAGAGAAAATGAAATGAGGGGTTTGTCAATTTCCTTAACATTAATAAAAGGGGGGTCGTAATAAATTAGTAATTTTTTTTAACTTTGAGGCTTAGATTATTCTTAAGCCATTCTTAAATGTCCAAAATGCCCAAAATCAAAATAATATATTTAATTCTTACTTGATGTCTTACTTCATCATAAAGCAAAAGTAAAGTGGAACAGAATAATAATAATAGGTATTGCATAGATAGTGCAAAAGTTAACCTAAAAGCTGTATCATGACTTGGATATAACAAAATCTGAGTGTTGATGAAGTTTGAGCCTCAAAGTATTCTTAAACTTCAGCATTTCTGACATTATAACATTATCTACTTCAATAGAGCCATTGGCGTGCTTTCTTCTCGCTTCCAGTATCATCGTCAATAAAACAAATTTGATAGTTAGTTCGTTGAGGGTTAGATCTTTGCTTTCCTTGCTGTCTACATGGTAATCCAATTCTTTGCCTATTTCCCATATGTTCGAATACTTTGCAGTTGGTAGATGCAAATTGTATATACCTTTGACAAACCGTCTCACTCCTTTTGCATGTTTTCATAGCCATAGCTTTCCAAATACTTAGTCTCCTTTTAACAAAATGTTAGTCAAGGTTGTCCAGCTTAAGTTTTACATGACATGCGCCTTTGCTGTCACCACGTTTTGCCCCCCCCCCCTACAAAACGTGAAGATTTCCACCACTGGGGGTCTCCTTATCATCTAGGTAGGGCAAAAATCCTAGGAGGGCTAGCTTTTGATAAATTAGTAAGAAAAACTCAATAGAAACACATTTTGCCAGAACAGAACACGAATCAGTTAACAAAACGACATAACAGAGTAAATATCTCCAAACACAGCGGCAGCTTAATTCAAACAATGTAGCACAGTTTGCTAACAGCGATAAGTAGCGTTCATGTAAATAAATCGAAATGAGTCATAATTTCAAGTCTCTAACAGCATTTTGTTTACCCAAACCAGGCAAATGCTCCAGGTAGTGTGACCCTAGGGGGAGGCTATGTAATGGTCGAAAACTGAGTTCGATTCATAAATGCTAGAGGTTATAAATGAAATCAATGAGACCGAATTGACGTGTAAACAGATTCATTACCAAATCATGACTAACTACAAATTATAATATCTAATTTTACATACTACAAGAAAGCAAAAGATGATTGACATAAAAGGGATAGAGTGCTTAAAATACTATTTGAAACGAGGTTATGCAGTCTGACGTAATAATATGTGATATCCTGTTACAGCTACCTCAATCCATTTCCATTTGATGGAAATAACGTAGAATTCACGATCTAATAGCACCAGGCTATAGTATATGTAATGATTAAATATCTTGGCACCAGACCCCTACATGATTGGCGCATGATTTGCATATGTTTATATAGATAGATTAGATTCTTGTGTTACAAGTAAACTATGGAGTGATTATTGTCTCTGAACCTGAGTATGTAAATTGCTGGAACTGACGAATTCATATAACTAAATATTGCAAGATAGAAATACAACAGTATAGTACTGAGGAGCAGCAGTCAAGTGACAACCAGAGCAAAACTGATTGCGGTGCAACAAGACGCTTACTTGTCATTTTCTTATTTGGGAAGCTAGCCATTTCCCTAGGGTGACTCTGGCTTCTCGAGTTAGCATGTATAATAGGGATATGATTTGCCACCTGTGATAGGGTGACTCTCCTAGGTGGGTGATTCTACCTCCAGATAAAGAGGCCCCAAGGAGGTTGTGCCCCTGGAAAAACTTTATAATCACAAACATAAACTCTCATGGAGATGCTCTTGTAAATAAAAGTATTGGCCCTTTCTGAATAGAAAACTGTAGATAAGCTTATGAGAACCTTCAATTCTTGCTCTTTCGAATTACCCAGAAAAGGAAAAGGGGCTGAATCCCCCACAAAAAGTAGGAGAAGCGCTTGACCAAGGCCCTCTCTTCTTCAACCCTGGTTTATGTACAGTATCAAAAATGATGGTGCCTTCATACAGCAGACACCTTTCTGCAATGGACCATAGTATGGCTCCACTCATAAAAACACCGCACTTCAAGTCCTGCATCACTATCACTAACAATATCTACTCAACCAATTGCTTAAAATAAATGAGTTTTGGAAAACTCAATGAAACTGTTATCTTTAATGTTCAGCCTAATAAGATCACAGTTCCGCATATAGTACTTTTCATCCTTAGTATTTGTCAGGTCTCCATCCATCAACAAATTTCAGTAACTTTTTCCTTGCAAATCTTTGTATGGACAAGTCTTGATAGTCTTCATCATCTAGTGAAATCAACAGGCTCCCATTTATTTGGTTTACTTGAAATATTTCCACAAGATGGCTTAAATTCAACATGTTTAGACATTCACAGACACCCTTTGTAGTTAGTACAGATAAGTCTGTTGGAATTCTGAAATCTGAAGGCTCCTGGGAGCCACTATTCTGTGTACCATGAATCTGAGTACTATCATTTTGGATTTCATCATACAGGGGGCCACCACTCGGCATGCTATTTGTCTTGTGACATGCAACAGTTGTCTTTGTAGTTATGGATTGGCTATGCACCTGATCTAAAGAGTGTGTTCTAGATTTCTGCTGAGGTGTGATAGACTTTGGAATGGAAAATGAATCGCTCACTTCCCCAATTGCATCTGGTAATGGTGTTGCACTGCTTTGTGGCAAATTTGGTTGCTGATTTTTTAATGTATTTTGGTTACGAACAGCAACTTTTGACTCGTTGAAATCACATGAGCTTCGGCTGGTAGGTACTTCAGTCTTTGTTACTGATTCACTCAATAATTTAACTCCAATTAGCTTCACATAACCATCATCTGGTTCATTCAATGCAGCTCCTTTCAGCAAATCATAGGAATACTGACTGGATCTTTCATGCATTGAAGAACTATGTTCTGAGGAAATATCATTTGCCTTACTTTCAAAATTCTCAAGATTTACTGTGTTACCATCACTATTAATATAACGCTGATTTGACATCTCAGTTGCTTCTCTATCATGGAAAACATGATCAAGCTCTTCTTCATCATTACTTGCACTGTCACCTTCTTGCTTTTCCTGTAATGGCAAGCCAACAAACTCTCCTTCAGATGGGGTTCTCACAAGATATTCATACCCTTTCACTCCCTGGGAATTCCTATGAATATCCAGCTCATATCTTTTCACAGCAAGGACATCAATTTTTTTATAATTGTTGTATCCTTGGCAGAGTCCAGCATATCCTGGATCTTTTGTTAGTGTGCCTTCTGCAACCCTTACTGTAACATCTATATCTTTTGGAATTGTGAATACAACCCTGACACTCCAATGGCCACAAGAGGCAATTATAAGATCTTTTTTATAGACCTTCTCAAACTTGACCACACCAAGATTTGGTAATGCTTTACCATTGCTTCTTCCAAACTGTGAGTGCTTTTCAACAAAGCTGGCATAAAATGGAAAGGTGCTTTCATTAACTGCCTCAGCCAAAAAGCACACATCTCTTCTCAAAAGTGCCTTAAATCCAGGCCTTGAATCATGAGGCAAAGACAATTCAGCTCCTTTCATATTCCTGAGTAATACACACTTATCTTTGCTTAGACGACTGAGAATTGGATGCTCAGGTGTTCGGATAACCTCGAGTATTTCTCCAGCCTCAATTGTCAAGTCTTGCCCAGTTTTGGCCCCTGCTCCTGTGAGGAAATATGAGTATAAATTAATCTGTGTGACATGCAAAAAACATATATCATAAAGTGCAACAACTATGTAATTATAATGATTGGTCTACTCAATGAAATATGAATTTTGATAAAAACTTCAATGCACCCAAGACCAGCACTAGTTGATTAGACAAATGAATAATGATCTGAATTCAATAAACAAAACAATAGACAACCGAACAGAGATCAACTATAAATGACAAAGTGGAGAAACTGGCTGACTTTATGTCTTTAAGCGGATGCAAGAAGCCACTAAGAAAAGAACACTTTAATTACAGAAAGGTGTAACTACTGTACTGCATTTGTGTGCCCACAATGTAAGTGCTCAGCGGGTGTAAGGGCAAAGTACCTTGGCATTAGTTAGGAGCTTCAATCTGTTTTAATCGGACATACAAACGTAACATCTGGTGACGAGGATATAGGAGGAATTGTTAGTGACGAGGCCAGTGTCAATCCCATTAGCACAAAGTCAAGTAAGAAAAAAGACGAAGTGAAGGAAAACATGTAATAAATGCAAACAAACTGGGCATTTTACAGCTGCTTGCAAGACAGAGAAAAGTCATGGCTCTGAGGGAGATAAAGTCAACTTAGTTGAAGGTAATGATAAATATGCCTTTAGTTTTTATGGCAATGATCAGTTTGAAAAGATTCCAGAGAACACTGGTGGCCAAAATGTCCAAATGATCGTTGATTCTGGGGCTAGTTTGAAAACCATTGACCAACATCTTGTTACTAGGCTGTGAAGCCCCGTGTGGTTTACAACACTAGAGTTATGCTACCATCTGCTAAAAAAGATTGCGTTCCTACCACTCAAAAAAGTTGTGTTGTTTATAAATTTTCGTGCCGATGTGAAGCTCGGTATGTAGGATGCAATACGCAGAGACTAGCAGACATAATAGAACAGCATGTCCCCACGAGCCTCAGCAAGAAAAGTAATACCGTAAGAGAACAACCACCTCGCATATGTAAAAAGAACAATTCTAAAATTAATTGTGAGTCTGCCATAGGGCAATACCTAATTGCAAATCCAGAATGCGCCAAAACATATACAGACGACAATTTTCGGATCAGTGGGCAAGCAAGATCATTTTTTCATTTAAGTGTTTTGGAATCTGTTCAACTCAAAACCCGGTCTTGTGTAGACAAAAAGAGTTTGTTTTTGCATTGGGACTCTTCAAGTAAACAATATTAATAGGTCCTAATTGGTCACACTTGGGGCCAAATAGACGCATCCTAACACATTAACTGCATCTGGATATACATTTCGGTTAACCTTTAGGTCACTATCCGACGTTTTCATACTCTGATGAGTGTCGTACGAAAAAAGCTTTTAAGTATGTCAAAAGAATCTTGCCACTTTTTCGTGCTGTGGTAAAGTTCTGTAGTATCAACAGACTATTTATGTATTGCTTGCCTAAAGTAGTAGAACACCGTTCAATGTGGTTGGAAGTTTCACTACACTAGCCTGTATTAGAGAAAAGTATATTGAGGCAGAATTTTTGTCATCAAGTGTGTATCTAACTTAGATCAAATCAAGTTTGGCGTTCCACAAGGGTCATGCCTAGGTCTGCTCCTTTCCCTAGTATACATAAATGACCTACCTCTATCACTCAAGTCCTCAAAGATAAATATGTATACGGATGATACTATTATTTCCTTCTACTACTCCAACTCTACCTACACTATAAAAAATGCCGTAAATGAAGAACTAATGTTGCTAAAAAGACATGGCTTGATGAGAATGAGCTCCTTTTGCTGCAAGGTATAAAAACGCAAAGTTTATTGATAGGAAGCTGGTATAAAAATAGTAGTTCTTGAACGACCTAACAGTCCTAAGCTTTCTCTAGCCATTGGCGATGAACTAATTTCACCAGTAGCAGACACAAAAGAGCTGGAATTGCAAGTTGATAAGAATTGAAACTGGGAACAGCATGTATTGCTCATAACCAAAAAACTTCCCAAAAGCATTGGTATGCTTCAATATGCAAAACAAAATCTCCCTTGGAAAACTATTCAGAAGTATACAAGTCTTACTACGCCCTAATTCAGATACTGTTGTCCAGTGTGCAGTTTTGTAGGTTCTAACACCTTACAGAAGTTACAGAAACTACAAAATCGTGCATATAGAGCAGCCACAAACTGGTGTTGTTGTTGTGACGCTTCTTCTGAGCCACTTATACACAAGCTCGGTTGGTTAACTATTGAACAATCAGGGCTCATTAGTGTTTCCAAAATTCACCCTTCTCTGGAATACTGCTCCCATGTCTGGGGTGGTGATCCTAAATATTCTCTCCATCTTCTCGACAAAGTCCAGTCTAAAGCTATCCGTCTCATCAACAATCCAAACCTCACCAATTCCCTACAGTCTCTCTCCCATCAACGTCTTGTCGCAGGTTTTCCACTTTCTATTGATATTTTCATGGAAATTGCTCTCTTGAAATCAAGAAAATTATTCTTGATCTAGTGAGGCGTATTTGAGCAACAAGAAGCTCTACCCATTCACACCCTTTCTAACTTGCACTACCTAATCCACAAACTCTAGCTCAAAAATCATCTTTCATTCAAAGAACTTCTCATCTCTGGAATTCATTGCCATCCACTAATTTTCCAGAGTCCTACAACTTATCTTCTTCAAATCTAACATCAAAAAACTTAATCTTGTCTCCCTATCTATTTAACCATTCTCCTTTTTCTTAGCTTTCCCTTTGTCAGCGCTTTCTTATACGCCCTAACATCTTTCATTGATATTGCCTACTAGAAAAAAAAGAAAATACTTTCCTGACTTTCCTTGATTTTCTGGGTAAAAATGATACTTTTTCCCCAGAACCCAGTGCAAAAAGACCACAATTTGCCTGACCCTAATGCATATCTACTTAACAAAAATAATAAATTTAACAATCCTGGAAACACAGGCCAGTATACAGCTGAACTGGATATGGGAAGGGGGGTAGGGCACAGCCGTATACGTCCAGCCAAAAGGTTTTGTATACCCCATACTTGTGCCAATGAATCTAAAAGCATTTTGCCTTTTCCAAAGGCATTGTAGTAGAAAATGGGGGTCTGGGAGCTTGCCCCCAGAAAGCGTTTTGAGGCAATGTCCTCTAGAGCATTGAGAAACACCCTTTTGAAGAATAGAATGGGTTTTCTCCATCACTTTGTCGGTGGGATTTTGTGCGTACTGGGTGCATACTATCCATAATTATCGATGGTACCTCATTGGACATTGTGAGGGGAAATTATGGGTGGTCTTGACTCTTTGTAAATGGTTATGGATTGTTGTGGGTCGTTGCGGGTTGTTTGTAGCTGGGTGTGGATCATTGTGGGTCATTCCTCACTTAAGTTTGCACCCTAAAATAAGATCATCCACGTGCATTGTAATAATCATACTGCTCATCTTGTTTCTAGTACTATTCTAGTACACATGTGGATATACTTTGCTTTGTACATAACCAGAGTCTTCAAATGTTCATCAATCACACTGTTCCAGCATCTTTCAGCCTGCTTTAAACCATAAAGATTTTTGTGCAGTTTACAGACATAATCTGGACTCTGTTTATCTATATAGTCTTTCATCTGTTGCACATAGATTTCTTCCTCAAGTTGCTACTCAAAAAAGCTGTTTTGACATTCATTTTCATACCTTCCAACTCTCACGGTTTGGCCATGAGATTCACGGTTTCCCATCAAATCTCACGGTATCAAGGTGCAACGTCGAAATCTCATGGTTTTTCCAAGAATTACGATACTAGAAAAATACTGCTCAAATCTGATATTGCTTCTTTTCCTCCTCAAGGCAACATGAGTGATAGACATCTAATGTAAAGGTACCCTAAGATCCTAACAGAAGGCGTTCTCGTTCAGAAAATTTTGACTTTCTTACATGAAGTAAAGAAATACGTTTTCTGAAAGGGCAGAACAAGGAAGTCCAAGTCATTAAAGACAAAAAGTTGCACATGCTGGCACTGCGTGGTACCATTCAAAGTTTAAGAAGGAATGGAGTTAAATGTTCACAGCAGAAGGTAGAAAGAATAATCAATATTCGTTTTACGGTTTTCAATGCATGAAGAACATAAAGTGCAATCAAGAAAGATTTACTGGTGTCAAAAAATCATTGCAGCACAGCTACACACAAAAGATGTGAAAAGCAAGCAAAATCTCAGCCTTCAGTTTCTCACTTAGTGAATTCCTCAGAGCCAAAGGATGCAGTTAATAGAGCAGAAGCTATCATGAGCAATCTTTTAATTCAACATAATGTGCCTCTTGCAACGTCTGATCACCTGGGGCCATTATTTAGATCAGCTTTCCCAGACAGTGATATTGCGAAGCAGTATTCATGCGGACGCACAAAGACTGGTGCCATTATAAATAAAGTTATGGGATCTCATGTTGGCAACGTTGTGCCGGCTTTGAATGCTGCTTAAAAGGGGTGTCAATAATGATATTTGTGTAAAAAAATTGAGCTTTGCGGACCTCAAATGATCGATCAGAACGGTAATGCCGACCAACAGTTCAAGTGTGCGTCACTTGCATGCTATCCATTTTCCTTGGATTCAGAGAGGCATATTTGTTCATTGTGTAAAAAAATGCTAATGGTTTCTAAAAATTCTGCCGATGACTTTGTGTTTTTGACTCCACGGTGGACTCTCCACCTCCTGGTGTTTGCCAGTGGAGAAAATACTCATCTCTATGACCTGAGTCTCCAGGTTTTTCCAAGTAAATTTTTGAGATCTCACGGTTTTTGGGTTTCAGAGGTTGGAAGGCATGCATTTGGTGAATTTCCATATTCATAGTATTGGCAATGGAAAGAATTACTCTTATGCAAATTGCTTTGGTAACAAGTGAAAACTTCATTGTACTCAGAAATTTTTAATTGCTATCCTCCCTGCTAATAAATTTTTGAAAATTTTCCCAACCACTGCAGTTGTTGGAGCCCCACCACTTATTAGCTTTTGTGCAAAAATTTTTCAAAACATGCTAGGAACAGAAATGTTGAACAAATCTTGTCTATTAGCAATGCGTTTGTGCTGCTTACATTCTCAAAACAATAGACACATGATTTATGAACATAGAGTGCTTCATAGCCATATTACCTTAGGCTTCACAGCATTTCTTCTACCCCGGCTTATTCTGAACTCCAGCTTATTACATTCTTCCAATGCTTCTAATCCCCCTGCTTATTCCGATCCCCCAGCAATTGGGTGTTATATCGTGTTAGAGAATCGCAAGGAGAGAGAAAACGTTTAGATAACTTTCAACATAACCTTTTATGAATCAACCAAAATGTTCGAATACAATACACGTGTTAGAAATCAATTAGGCATAAAGAAAACAATATAAAAAATAAAGACAATAGAATATTAACAATAGAACAACAACAGGGGTACAACATAACATCTCCCCCTTAAGATTTTTAAAGAAAGCAGTTCAAATGTTCTGAATAAAAGTGCACAAGAATAGTTCACCGATAGCGTAGGGGTTTACGAATAATTCTCCCTCGGCAAGTAGCTTTAAGTTCTTCTGGATTTTGATTTGACTGTGTGATTGGAATTGTTGATGGCATTGGATCACTTGAACTCTTGATCTGAACTTCATTAGGGCTTGGATTTGAAGTTGGATACTGAGTTTGGCACGACAGTGTTCCTGTTGTCGTTGTAAGGGCTGATTCCTCATTTGAGACTGTTTCAGAAGAAAATGGTATTTGATTTGGTTGCGGTGTGTCATAATCTGGTTGGATATTGAATTCATCCTGGCAAGGAATGAGGTGGCGCCTATTGCGTCGAACAATATTGCCTTTTTCATTTAAGATGTTATATGAGCGCGGCTCAGGGCATTTTCCGACAACTATACCCTTCTTGTCCCAATCCTTGTCTTTATCAACACGTACTCGTACTACTGTCTCAGGGTCAATAGAGGAAAACTCTTTACCTTCAATGCTGTTAAAAATCACACACCTGACACCATGTTATATCGTGTTAAAGAATCGCAAGGAGAGAGAAAACGTTTAGATAACTTTCAACATAACCTTTTATGAATGAACCAAAATGTTTGAATACAATACACTTGAGAGTAATCAATATTGTGTTGCTGGGAAAATCCTTGTGCCACAAGTCTGGCTTTAGACTTATCTATAGTCCCATCAGTAAAAAAATCCATTTTGAGCCAACAACATTCTTGTTTTTAGGCAATGACACAAGTGTCCATGTTCTGTTCTTAAACAGTGACTCATATTCTGAACTCTTCTGCAAATACTCTTTTCCAGGCTTCATTGATTGATTGCAGCACATCAATATCTGCTTTTGAAACAGTAGAAATATTAGCACATTCTGCACGATTTTCTACTTCAGATAAACTGCTAAGATCTACTGCATCAGAATCCATCCAATCACCATACTGCGTTGGATTTATCCTCTCCCTGGTTTATCTCTCACTGGCTCAATATCTTGGAGATTGTCATTAGCATGAGCGTCTACCACTGACTCAAAATTTTGGTGATTATCATCATCATCAGTGTTATCCTGATAAACGGCATGATAGTCCCTTTCACCATTATGATGTACGCTGATACTTTCTTCTCTGATTTGCAGCATTGTCAAAATTGCTTTCATGACGTTTCACATCATGACTGAGAATCAGTTTTTTGTGCTTGTATCATACATTCAGTACCCTCTCATGGTTCTGAATATATAATAGAAATCCATTTGGTAGACTTTGCATCCAGCTTTCTTCTCATTTCCTTGGGGTATATGAACATGGGCATTACAGCCACACACTTTCACATTGGAAACACTAGGCTTTCTTTT
Source organism: Cassiopea xamachana (assembly GCA_900291935.2). NCBI lineage: Eukaryota > Metazoa > Cnidaria > Scyphozoa > Rhizostomeae > Cassiopeidae > Cassiopea > Cassiopea xamachana. The sequence goes on along the minus strand of OLMO02000009.1, from coordinate 25,198,303 downwards.
GAACCATAGTTCATAAGGTGCTTGCCTATTCAGCACACTTGAAGTGCAACAATTTGTAATATATGCTGCAGTAATCATGGCATCTGCTCAAAGCTGCAGAGGCATTTTTGCATGAAACAGCATTGATCTTGCACGCTCAAGTGGTGTCTTGTTCATGTGCTCTGCCACATCATTTTGCAGTGGAGCTCCTGGAATAGTGAGCTCTTCTATGATTCCTTGTTCTTTGCAAATGTCAAACTCTATAGAAACATATTCCCTGCCTCTGTCTGATTTAAGTCACTTTTAATTTCCTGCCACTAAAATTTTCAGTCATTTTCAAGTATTCTTTAAACTTTCCTAGAGCTTCAAACTTGCTCTTTATGAAATAAGTGACTGTCCTTCTTGAATAATCATCAATAAAGGTTAGCAAATATCTGGGACCACCAACTGATATAATGTGCACTGGACCACAAACATATGAGTGTACCAATTCAAGAATATCACTAGCATGGTCTGTCCCTCTTTCAGAGGATGGTCTCCTGGAGTGCTTTTCTAAAAAGTGTGCTACACAGTCTCTCTCAAAATCATGTGTGTCAGTCTTCATTGTAATAACAATGCCATTTCCTGTCATCTCTTTACACTATCATAGCCCAAATGTTCCAAATGCAAATGCCAAAGTTCCAAAGACTGATTTTCGGTGGAGATAGCAGTTGTAGTACTATCATGAAAACTATCCTTATCAAAGTCCAGAACAAAAAAATCTTCATTTCTGAGACTAACAGCTAAAAGGCCATCTTGAGTAGAAAGTTAGCACTTTTCACCAGTAAAATTTACACATCCTCCATTTTTGGTTATAGATAAAACAGATATTAATTTCTTTTGAAGATCTGGAATATGTAGCAGTTTCCCAAATGTAACATATTTGGATTCCTCATTGGGTAACATAAATTTCATTGTAATACCTTTTAGACACTTCATTGTAATACCCCCTTGACCTAGACTTGTTCCAATTTCTTATTTTCAGCGAGATAAATTTTCTTTCCATCCTTCATTTCTTCATAACTCCTCATGCATAGATCCTGTGATGACATACGTTGAGATGCAACAGAGTCAACAAACTAAGTCTCAAGACTGTTTGAATCCACAGCAAGTGCAATAGTGGAAGAAAATGAATGCTGATTATGTGGTACATTCTTGTTATCATGACCTTTACCTTTAGCATATCACTTTTGTTATTTTGGTTTACTCCAACAATCCTTAGTCAAATGACCAACTTTTTGACAATTAAACACTGTTTACTAAAAACTTTTGAGTCTGAAGTCTTAACCTGCCTTAAAATCAAGGCATTACCAAAAGATTCCTTATTAGCAGCTATTGTTGAACAATCATCAACAGTTAAAACTGGCCTTTTACTTTCTCCCATGATAGTTCGGCTTCCCCAATAGTGTACAATGTTTCATACAAGCTATTATAGGAATGAGGCAATTTTCCAAACAAAATTTAACAAAACAGATTCACTGGCATTGAGCCCCTCATTTCTAATATCCATCCCATAATCTACATATTTTGTCTAAAAAATGAGTGCATTTTCCCCTTCTTGCATTCTCAAATACCTTATTTTGCCTTTGAAATCATTTCTCCTTACCAAAGATTTCCTTTGAAATCAATTTTTCGGTAATGTCCATGTTTCAGAAGCAGATTTATAATTTCAAACACAAACTGATTGTCACTTTTAAGAATCAAAACGATAGCTCTTGCTCTATTGTCCTACTTAAATGCGGCTTTTTGAGCATGATCTACACCTGTAGCTAACTGAGTTTCTCCTTATGCATATATAAACAACTTTCTTGCTGTGAGAAGCATTTCAATTCTACATATCCAATTAACATACTCATTCCCATCAAGTGGAGCAATCCTGACACTTGCACCATCCAATCTATCCATGGAAATGATGCAAATATACAACACAATTAACTAATTTAATATGCCCTAACTGTCCTGGGTATCCTAGACCCATAACCTGGTAAAATTGTTAGTGCAGAACTTAGCACAAGAGATAGGCCACCATCTTGCCACAAGCACAAGGCAGGACCAATAGTAGAATAAGAAGCAATAGGGGTACAATCATAGAGTTAATAGAACTAGAGCGCTGACTCACTAATCCCATTGTATACAAAACAGTGGCCCAACGTGCAAATCCATTATGGCACCCTAGTAAGGCAGAAAGTTGGTGTACACTAGACGCAAAAAGGAAATAAATCATGTTTCCGCTGCTTATTTCACGGATATTATAATACATTATGGCTTTGGAGAGAGACTTAGAGTTTTTCATGCTTTTTTGGAGAAACTTATGTGTTTAGTAGCCGTGGTAGCTCAAATATCGAACATTGTTCCTGCTTTGCTGTGGATACCTTACTAAGTTTCCTCAAATGCTGAAGGTATTTACGATCTATACTTAAAACAAACTGTAATGAAGGTTAGAGTGTATGGCTAAGATTCATTTAGTAGGAAATCCTTTTCAAATTACAGAACTTTACAAAGTAGTAGCTAACTATGCCGTCTCAGGAATGAGTTTAAGGCCTGCAAGAGCTTAAAGTGTCTGTTTTATTTATCGGTTCATGTGCGATAGAAATAATAAAAAACGTAAAGATATCTTCTGTCAATATTGCATATTATACAATACAATATCTGTCTCCTAGAAGGTGTACTTTGTCTTGTAACGTGGTCAGTGTAAATTCTGCCGAGCCTGTGAGAAATGATTGTTAATACAATTCTGCAACACATTCTATCAATATTGTTACATGGCCATATCATAGACTTGAAACAAGAATATGGCTTTCAATGGAGCGTTGTGCCAGTAAAAGAATGAAGATTCTTTGTTTCAAAGAGAGCTTTCACTAGAATTGGAATAGTAATGTAGAAGCTTGAACGATGTAATGTTTATCAACTGGTTGATAGAGTGATGCAACAGATTATGAATATTTAGGTTTCTTTTTATGATTGTGAGATCAAGCCATTTGTGCACAACAGATCATCACTCTTCAAGATGGCATTTGAATCCGAAAACAGCCTTCAAGTAATCATTAATACAAAATGAAGAATTCTGAGGAGAATGGATATTCTCTATAATGCAGTTTGCATTGTTTTAATACCTCTATGCTCTTATTCTGGGACAATGCTCTAAAAATGTACTTAAGCTGCCAAGGATTGGGAGTAGTATTATAACTATTATCTCTTTAAATCTTGCTGCAAGCGATTTCCAGAGACCTTCAAGAAATGTGCATGTAAAAGCATTCTCAAAAGCAGATTTACTTCTGGACAATAACCCTTTTGTGATAGCAAGAATGGAATGTTCTGATGCACCAAAGCCAATAGAAAATGCTTTTCTGAGACCATCAATAATTTTCTTTCCAGCAATATTTGTAAATTATATATATGTATATATATATATATATATATATATATATATATATATATATATATATATATATATATATATATATATATATATATATATATATATATATATATATATATATATATATATATATATATATATATATATATTATATATATATATTATATATTTATATATAATGATTTTTTATTTATATTATGTATAGTTATTAACAAATCGTTTGTTTGAAAGATTCTATGGTGTCAAAAGTGCTTTCATGGCTTTCCAAAATTTGCTATTTTAATAGAATACATTTGATAAATTGTTGAAGATCATGATAAGTTCAGTTATTGGCTTACTTTCCCTGAACTGTTACTTCAGCACCCAAGACAATTGACTGCTGTGGCTAATGAGAAACAAAAAGTTTGGGAAGCCACTTTCACTTTGTGAAGTGGCCATCTAGCATGATGTCTTGAACTTGTATCCTAAAGTTAGGATATCCTTTTCAATGAATCTCATAAAGTTTTGTAGTACATTGCCACAGACATGTGCCTAGGTACATTTCTTACAGTTTGGGGGCATCATACCCTCCTATTTGCATATCACTGGATAGCCATTAAAAATTGCCATATCCTCAAAAGCATTCCTTGCTAACTTGATACAGGCAGATATGAGGAATTTTATACTCTCTAAATATATAGAAATCATATACCATATGATAGCCCTCCTTCTATACGTTCTGCATATGCAAGAAAATTCCAGGTTTTCCTTAGGGGAGGGTTGTTACAACAGAAAAACAACTCACCAAAATCCTTGCATTGGCCTTGTATGTACATGCCTTTGTCATCAAATAATCACTCAGTAATCCTCAATATAGCCGAAAAATAAAGCTCTATCAACTTATTCCCCCTCTACCTTGATTTTTTGAACCTTATATGAGTTAGGCACTAACTGGTACAATGAGACAAAAATATGGATTTCAGCTGTTCCTGGTGTTTTCGGCTATCTATGTGTATAATTGTATGCAGCGTAGGAGGCTAATATTACGGAAATAATTATCTACTTCCAATATACATTCCCATTAATCATATTTCACACGTTTGTTAAACTTTTGCAATGCGAACGTAGTTTACGTGTGATCTTTTGCCTGACTACGCTACCATTTTGAATTTACAAAGTGGACCCCGATCACGTGACATAGCGAGCTCTCTAGTCCTATTATCTCTATGGGTACAATGAATGCTCAATGCAATTTCCAACACTAATTACTTGCAATGCATCCTAAATAAATATAGTATCATCTAAAGATCATAGGTAAAATCCTATTTCTCATCTATTTGTATACAAAACTGAGGTAACTTTTGAGTTCTCAGATGTGTATTAAATTTTGCAAACTTCAATAGTGAGATAAACAATATCTATTTAGATTAATGCAAAATAGTGAGTTAAGGAATGGATTCAAATATCCAGGTGGGGGTGATGACTAAAAGCACATACAATCAAGGGGGTTCCTCCAAATGTAGAAAAACATGGAAGGGAGGAGGGGGGTTCAAAATAAATGAATATTGAGGATATAGACTTTAATAATGATCCAAAACTAGCTCATTTTATGTCCTCATCCCCTTTCCACTCAATATATACTCTGGCATAAATGTAAAAGCATGCAGAGGAGAAGAGTGTCTTTTGAACCTATATTAGCCCTTGAGCAAAATATAAGTGGTGATGTGTCACCTATCACCTCTCACTGAGTGGATAAGGGTATCTATTGGAAATACTACTTGTCCAGACTGAAACTTTGATGAATCCTGTCAAATGTTTTTTCCTGATTTTCCCCGACCTTTTGCTTGACAATACAGGTGCTTTCCTGATTACATATTAGGAATGCAGAATATTTTTTCCTGATCAGCTGGTGTTCAAACTTGTGCGACTGATTCATCATTAATAACCAAGCATGCCAACAATCAAGGGCATAGCCATAGGGGGTGAGGGGCACAGTGGGTTGAGAAAGGAATTATATAGAAATTTTAACATATATTATGTAGTTGAAAAGTATATCTATGGTGGTGATTGACCACTCATTTCAAAGGTATGCTCATGCCCTGCAAGAAAAAAACACTTACAAAGCTTTATGATATGCACCTGTTTAAGAATTAGCCAAAATATCTTTTATATGTAAAAAGGCTACACAGCAACACATGAATGTACTGTTTTTTTGGTGATGGATGCTCCCAATTCAAATCTTTGATCATATCGAATATTTTGTTGTCTGCGCTTCATTGTTAATTGTTGCGGAAAATCTTTTTTGTGGAAATAATATACTATATCAGCCCACCCTTGCTTGATTATATTCACAACAAATAAATATTCTTTTCTTTTAAAGTTGCACTAAGTCAACAATAATCAGTATGATGGCTTTGCTTTCAACTTTTGAATATTCCTAATGGGTAGTTTCTCTTTCCTCTTAAACTAAACAATCCGAAAACTGACACCTTTGAAAGTCCCTCCTTAGCAACTGTTTGCAAATTATCATTTTCGAAGGAGAACTGGCGTAAAAATGCCACTTTTCCAACAGTTATGTTTATACTTGAAGGCGGAGCCAAATTGTTTCAAAAAGAATATTCAATGTTGGCAAAGATGTCCTTTTATATAAACCTTATTCGTCTCCAAAGCAAACTTCTATGATGTGAAGACACTTAGAATCTACAAAAGATAATTAAATGCTAAGGATACAGTGCTCTTGCTTTAGAAAACCCCATTTTGATGGTGCAAGCCAGGATGCAGCATTTGGCAAAAATGTTAAGCTTCAAATATTCATAACTTTTGATCTATAAAAGATGTTTATATGTATATTTTTCCATTGGATTGTAAATTTTTAGCCTTTCCTTTCTTCATATATTGACATTATGGATAAGAACTTCAATTTGATGAAAATTCTGCCCCTCAGTCCACTGTTTGGGGATGCCACACTCCCAAACATTCAGCTTGTCAGCAAATGTGCAGTACATCAATAGTGCTAGTCAATGTTGTATTACCAATAAAATGCACTGGAAGTCTTTTTTGTTAGCAAATTTGGTTCAAGGGAAGTATTTGTTGGGAAAATGGGGGTTGTCAACCCCTCCAAAAATTTCCCTTAGCTTTATCCTGCTAATGATGTCAATACTGTACTTATTGAATATTTGAGGATAGATTAGACAAAATGTTAAGGAAACTTGTAAGCAAACAACAGCTCACTGGCTTGTTTTGGCATGTGTATGCAGTGTGTAGAGTTATTGATTTGGCACCAAAGAATCCATTTGCATGGATGCTAAAATTTCCTGATTTTTCCATGACTTTCTTCAAGTTTCAATAAAATTTCCTGACTTTTGCAGACTGTTTTAAAAACACAATCTTTCCCAACTGTTCTTGACTGTATGGACCCTGACTTGTCTGCAGGGCTTCCCATACTAGACATGCACAGTAAGTCTAGTGGTTACTGGCTGCACATTTGAGAGGCAAAAATTAAAATACTTAAGATTACATTTTTTTTCCTCAAACAAACTCTCTGCTTTCAGCCTGGATTTTTCTTCACATTTCATCAAATCTAACATTAACTATTTCTTAATTTTCTGAAATTATAAAGGCTTCCAACAACAATAGCAACCCTGATTGGGCAGCTGTGATGCAAAAAAATGTTCCAGTTTTTTGAGGCATGTAACAATAACTTTTTACATTTGTTCGTGTTTGGTTAAGGCCTCAACAAGACAAGAAAAAATATAAATATTTATCATTACATGCTTCAGAAAACCTGAACATCCTGTCACACAAAGTTGTCTTAATGTTTCCTCTTGCTTCTTATAGATATGTTTCTTATTAAAAAGTGCATTTTCAAAACTTGTGATGTCAAAGTCGCGCAAAAAATTTTGGGAATTGACTTCAGACCTGTGCCATAAATTCTTGCAAATGGCATTTTCCGCATCTTGATTGTTCTCTTCAGAGTGAATCAAAACAGAGAAAAACCAATAGATAAAATGTTGCATAAATACTTCACACCTGAGCATAAGCGTAATAGAGGGAGTGACAGGGGGGCTCAAGCCCCCTCAGTTGGGCAGAAATCCATTACGTTCGGGCAATCTTCATTTACTCATTTGGGCAGAAAGCTAGCAGTCCCTCTAAATTTCGATGTTCTCCTAAGCCTAATATTCTTAGCCGATGTGAAATGGGTTACGGTTTTTTGAAGGGATGGGGTCTTGGGAAGGGTTAGGGTCTTCGGAAGGGTTAGCGTTGTTGATAGGGTTGGGGTTAGTGTTATCTATCTTGCTTCCGCCAATATGAAATTGTGCGAATATGAACCATTTTTCGTTGTAGTGTAGATGCTTGAAAAATAACTATACTCTTAAAATAACCAGGCGCTTAGAGCATTGGATATCTAATTTACATTGACTAGATGTTTCCCTAAATGCTCCGACGACAATATTGTTGAGATTGGTAAACACTTGCCTGTTGGATCGTAATAGCCTCTGACAATTTCCACAAACTTTGGAGTTGGCTTTGCGCGAACAAGGTCATTGACAGTCTCGTAGACATGGTCGTAGTCGGCCGGCCTTAAAAGTACTTTTTGGGGTGCATTCAATGGAATATGAATACTTTCACCAGCTTGATCAACACCACACACATTCGAAATTGTTTTCAAGCAATGCACTTTCATAATTTGCCCAGAGCTCAAGCTACTGTCGTCTTCATCTGAATAGAAACCATCCACGATTTGTATTATTTGTGGCAAAGTGTACTCATCCACAAATTTACCCAGTGGTAGCGACAAGTCGCTCCACTGTACGTTAGAAAAGGCTTTCTCTTCAAGTTGTATGAATTCTTCAAGCTCTTTATCGTGAAATCCTGTCCATGGAACTGCCATTCCGTCAAAATTTAAGTTGTTCGCTCCACTCTACATGCCGAAATGAACACAAGCGTCTGCCTTCCTGCTTCCTTGTTTCCAATATTCCACCGCAGCAACGATGTATGTGCAGAACATTGAACTACATAAAAGACTGGAACGATAAGCCTGTTGTTTTAAAGCGTGGCCGGATGGCTGCTATGGGGAAGAACTCTGTACGTATGCGCAGTAGGATGCGCGGGAAATTGTAATATATTTACATTGATAGAACAACAAATTCAGTACTGATCGAGATGCCGATAAGTTGCGTTGCTTTTGGTTGTCAGAACAAACAAATACACGGTGATGACAAACAGAAGAATGGAGAAAATTATGTCGCATTTCATTGGTAAGTTTTTGCGTAATACTTAACCAGAGCGGCATCAAAACACCAAATATCAACTAGGCCTTTCAGCAGGCCTCCCACTCCAAATGTAGCAATTTTTTAATGAATGTATCGCATTTCTTACTAAATGTTTAGGACATCATTCAAGAATTGTTCTAACATTTTATGACCAAATTTCAAAAATTCAACTTTTAACAACATTTTATGATTTTATGACAGATAGGGAGGCCTGCTATCAGGCAGCATCACCGTAAAGTTTTTTTTCTTAGAAGTTGGGCTTCTTTCTGCGTTGCTCTGACAGGTAACATTACTATAAACAAGTGGCGTAGCCAATGTAGGTTGTGCTTAAGACAATTCCTGTGGGCCCCTAAGAGCTTTGAAGAAACAAGTTTTTGCATTATGTGAAAGGCAAATTATGATGGGGCCCCAACCTCACTGAATTCCTAGGGGCCCCTGAGTATCTTTGCTATGACACTGCTCAAGCTTGTAAAACTGGAGGAAATGCCCTGGAGGTAATGAACCTGCAAATGGAAATCACTTTGGAGGGGCAAATTCCATTTTTTGCTATTAAATCTCCAGCTTAATAATTCTGTTGAGGGGCAAAGTCATGCAAAATTTTTCATTTGGGGGCATTGCTCCTTGTTTCCCCTGTAGGTGCATGCCTGCTACTGCTACCAACTGCTTGGCAAGGAGAGGAGACTTATTTTCCTATATGAAAAAATGCTTCATTCATTCTCCAAGCATTTGCAATATACAGAGTTATTGGAGTAAAATAAAATAAGAGGTAATACAAAAAATAGCTTGAATTTTTAGCATCATTGTATGAACAAGGTACATTTGATGGTACATAATTCAGTCCATTCAATACCAGCAGGTTTCTTCTCAAAAATGCAACAATGCTGGAAAAGTGGGAAAAAGCAGTGAGAAGAATTAACAAAGATGGGTCAGCTTGGAAAGCAACAAGCTATAGCTTTATTTGTAGTGATCATTTCAAAGCTTCAGATTATGTTACACCACCATCACCTGGTGTCAGCTGCAGGCTAAAGCCACCTTCTATACCATCTGTATTTCCTGGATTCCCACGTTACTTGCAACAAACAGAGTGCAGAATGAATCGAAGGCCAGGAAATAAGATATCCATCCAACAACTGCATCATTCACCATCTAAAATATTAAAGATTCACAGCTATAGCAAGCCATATGGAGCTGAAGATGGCATAAATCTTCCAGATAAATAAGATAAATAAAACAAGATAAATCTTCAATTGAAATCACATACAGAGTTCATTAAGAATGTTCTGTTCTACATAGCAGGCTTCATTGTATCCAGGCTTGTAAATAAAATATCCTGCGATTCATGCCACAACTGCCTGATTGGGTCCCTCAGCCACACAGATCATCCATATTATGATGGGCATAACAAGAGCCATGGTGCAGCAGCATTTACTGCATTTGTCAATAATGAAGGCTTGAAGATCTCATCAGAATCTGTATACAAATTGTTGCCTATGCAGAACATGTTTTCAAAGTTTATGTATGTAAAGATAAGCTTGACAAAATATCTGTTTTATCAAAGATAAAACAAAAGATGATTATGGAGGTCATTACCCACTTCTGGGAGGATAGTAGAGCAAGTGAAGGACTTTTTCAGGGTCATCCACAAGGCCTCAATGAGCCAGTATTTGAAGAAGACCATGAGCGTTGGCTGACGAAATGCATTGCACAAAAGTTCTTTACTCTACGCCTTTTCACTTATTGCAAGAAATATTGTCAGAAAGTCATTCAGGCAGGGCAAGCCAGTGAAAGACATAGACTAACCAAATTATTTTTATTTAAAAATCAACGAAAAGTCTTGCTTGAAAAGTGCTAATTCAGTTTGAAACTCCTTTTATACAAAAGTTTGCTTGAACAGCATCTCATTCTAGCACATTTTGGGCTAGAGGTAACTAATCTGCCCCAAATCTTACCCAGTTTATCTACTCGAAAGCTCCGTTGTTAAACCCCTTATCCATCTTATTTATCCGAAAGGAATAAATGATCTATCCGTCGATAAAATAATAAGTACACTGCGTAGAAAGAGATTTTAATTACCTGTCGTTGATTTTCCTGATCTTTATGTGAGTACGAAGAGGAATTGTTTTCCACAACGAAGGCTTCGACCAGGAAAAATCGCCATTCAAGCCTAACTCGCATGGCCTAGCACATTATTGACTTTCTGCTCATAAATGGTACAGGCTCATGGCTCTAGATATCTCGAAATGATGTTACGGTTTATCCTCCGTAATTCCAGTGCTTCTAGACATAGTTCCTCTACTGCCAACTTAACAATTCTTTCCCTTCCTATGAGCTCTGTACCTGCTAAACTGCCACATCCCTGTACGCCAGTACGTACAATGGCTGCGCACATGATCGCCATTTTTGGACACGCATTTGCGCACTTGAGAACACTAGGCTTATCGTTCCAGTCTTTTTATTTAGTTCAATGGTGCAGAAACATAGAACGCGTAATGACTATGGGGAATCAAAATGGTACGAACCATAGAGTTAATAGAACTAGAGCGCTGACTGGCTAATCCCATTGTATACAAAACGGTGGCCTGGCATGCAAAGAAAGTTAGTGTACACTAGACGCAAAAAGGAAGTAAATTATGTTTCCGCTGCTTATTTCACGGATATTATAATATATTACGGCTTTGGAGAGAGACTAAGAGTTTTTCATGCTTTTTTGGAGAAACTTTTGTGTTTATTAGCCGTGGACTTAACCGTGGTAGCTCAAATATCCAACATTGTTGCTGCGTTGCTGTGGATACCTTACTAAGTTTCCTCAAATGCTGAAGGTATTTACGCTCTATACTTAAAACAAACAGTAATGAAGGTTAAAGAGTATGGCAAAGACTCATTTAGTAGGAAATCCTTTTCAAATTACAGAACTTTTCAAAGTAGTAGCTAACTATGCCGTCTCAGGATTGAGTTTAAGGCCTGCAAGAGCTTGAAGTGTCTGTTTTATTTATCAGTCTATGTGCGATAGAAATGATAAAAAACGTAAAGATATCTTCTGTCAATATTGTATATTATTCAATAAAATTTGGTTTGTTAGTATCTGTAGGGTGGACAGGCAAATTTTCAAAAATCAGCTATGAGTTCAAAATTAGGCTCAGGTTGAAGAGCTCGATTTTAGTATAATTTAGCAATTTTTTCTGACAAAATATCTTACCGAGAAGCAGAGTTATGGATTTTTGAAGATTAATTTGTTGGAGCATTGTTAGAATAGAAAGAAGATTTATTCCAGTATAAAACTTCCACTCTTCTAGATACAAGTACCAAAATTCGCAATCAAATAGGACATTAACTGAAATTTTCAAAAATGTTGCTAAAAATAGAATTTGTTTCCATAGTTACAACATTTCCATAGCAACTAGTAAAATCGCTTGTTTTTGAAGATGATTTTCATTTTTTTAGCATAAGTACCCATACACAATGCCAAATTGTCTACATAGAATGAATTAAATTTCTAAAAATAGAGTCAGTTACCATGGAAACAATAAATATTAAGAAAATCTTGACCCTGGGTTGTTGTTGCCATCTCAAAGTAAAAAAAACGTGTTCTTAATTGACAGGAAAAAACACAATGAAAACACTGTTGTAAAGCAAATTAAATATAACTTTTTATCCGGTTTCACCCAATATCAGGGCTCATCAGTGCAGCTAGGCCCAATCTACGCATCAACTCAAATTGAAATCGCAAACCTAGGGTAGCTAAAATCGATTTATGGGCTGAGCATTACTCCAAAAATTAAAAAAAAATACCACAGTCTCTTAGCATGATAAATGTATTTAAACATATTACTTGCTTGTTCCTGAAAAGAATACTCGGTCTTCGAAAAAAAACCAATTTAATCTTTCTGACTGAAATTTCACAGGGTCGCCAGTAACCGAAGGGCAAAAAGCAGGTACCATGTGAAAGCTTGAAGCCTCTTCTTGACAACTATGTTATTTTAAACCATATTCAGACTGAGGCTCAACGCATAATTAAATGTAAAGAAGCCACATAAGGTGCAAATCATGGTGCCACAAGGCGTCCGCAACCCTGCGCGACCTCAAAACTGACCCAGCTTTAAGTGTTCGGAAAGCTCACAAAACGAAGGTAATTGTTCCAAATCTATGTAAAATATATTTTCGAACCCTTGATGAACATTTTATGCATTATTCATCAATTTTGAAGTTGCCTAAGGCCTAGAAAAAGGAAAGTTTGTTGAGGTAGTTTGTGTCAGTTTTCCCCGTTGTAATTAAAATTTCTAAACAACCGCTGCGCATTTGCGCCCGCCCTAGTATCTGTCTCCTAGAAGGTGTACTTTGTCTTATAACGTGGTAAGTGTAAATTCCGCCGAGCCTGTGAGAAATGATTGTTAATAAAATTCTGCAGCACACGCTATCACCATTGTTACATGGCCATCTCGTAGACTTGAAACAAGAATATGGCTTTCAATGGAGCATTGTGCCAGTAAAAGAATGAAGACTCTTTGTTTCAAAGAGAGCTTTCACTAGAATTTGATTAGTAATGCAGAAGCCTAAATAATGTGATGTTTATCAACTGGTTGATAGAGTGATGCAATGGCATTTGAATCCAAATTAGCTTTCAAGTTATCATTAACACAAAATGAAGAATTCTGAGGAGAATGGATATTCTCTATAATGCAGTTTGCATTGTTTTAATACCTCTATGCTCTTATTCTGGGACAATGCTCTACAAATGCACTTAAGCTGCCAAAGATTGGGAGTAGTATTGTAACTTTTATCTCTTTGAATCTTGCTGTAAGCCATTTCCAGAGGCCTTCAAGAAATGTGTATGTAAAAGAATACTCAAAAGCAGACTTACTTCTGGACAATAACCTTTCTGTGATAGCAAAAATGGGCTGTTCTGATACACCAAAGCCAATAGAAAATGCTTTTCTGAGACCATCAATAATTTTCTTTCCAGCAGTATTTATAAATTAAATATATAATATATATATATAAATATATATATATATATATATATATGTATATGTATATATATATATATATATATATATATATATATATATATATATATATAT
>OLMO02000009.1:25152547-25184482 GCA_900291935.2 Cassiopea xamachana | reverse complement strand
ATATATATATATATATATATATATATATATATATATATATATATATATATATATATATATATATATATATATATATATATATATATATATATATAATATTATGTATAGTTATTAACAAATCTTGTTTGAAAAATTCTATGGTGTCAAAAGTGCTTTCATGGCTTTCCAAAATTTGCTATTTTAATAGAATACATTGGATAAATTGTTGAATATCTAAACTGTTACTTCAGCACCCAAGACAATTGATTGCTGTGGCTAATGAGAAACAAAAAGTTTGGGAAGCCACTTTGACTTTGTGAAGCGGCCTTCTAGCATGATGTCTTGAACTTGTATCCTAAAGTTAGGATATCCTTTTCAATGAATCTCATAAAGTTTTGTAGTACATTGCCACAGACATGTGCCTAGATACTTTCCTTAGATTTTGGGGGCATTATACCCTCCCATTTACACATCACTGGATAGCTATTAATTTTAACTGCTTCATTTATGTGATTTTAGAACTTGCCATGTCCTCAAAAGCATTCCTTGCTAACTTGATACAGGCAGATATGAGGAATTTGATACTCTCTAAATATGTATACCATATATCATATGATAGCCCTCCTTCTATACGTTCTGAATATGCAAGAAAAATCCAAGTTTTCCTTAGGGGAGGGATGTTGCAACAGAAAAACAACTCACCAAAATCCTTGCATTGGCCTTGTATGTACATGCTTTTGTTATCAAATAATCACTCAGTAATCCTCAATATAACCGAACAATAAAGCTCTATCAACTTTTCCCCCCTCTACCTTGATTTTTTGAACCTTATATGAGTTAGGCACTAACTGGTACAATGAGACAAAAATATGGATTTCAGCTGTTCCTGGTATTTTCGGCTATCTATGTGTATAATTGTACGCAGCGTAGGAGGAGGTTAATATTACGGAAATAATTATCTACTTCCAATATACATTCCCATTAATCATATTTCACACGTTTGTTAAACTTTTGCAATGCGAACGTAGTTTCCGTGTGATCTTTTGCTTGACCACGCTACCATTTTTAATTTACATTGTGGACCCCTATCATGTGACGTAGCGAGCTCTCTAGTCCTATTTTCTCTATGGTACGAACCCGTTGGCAAACATGTTGCTAAATCGCTGAATTGCTCACTTCTCCCATTGGTCCATAAAACAAAGGATGATGTAGAGAAGGTTTCTCTATCCATCACGAGATTTTATTTCAGGTAGAGGACTTTTGCGGACTTTTTGTCAAGGACTAGAACAACCAAAACAACAGTCAAGGTTTTATGGGACTGACAACTGGAGTTTGGGGGAGGGGGGGTGAAATATTTGACATGTAATAGTTTTCTGTTGGAGTAAGGGTATTAAAAACAATTTTAACATCTGTTTTAAATCAAAATCTAGTATTTGTCGTATGTGAGATATATCTTGCAAGCATTGAAAATAACTTTTCTCTTAAACAAAACAGGCAAAATTGTAAATTCTCCAACCTAAGCATTTTTTATATTTATGATCATTTCTAGTTCAACAGAGTTTGATGCACTGAAAAAGCAGATGCTAAGTAACTCTCCATGCAGTAGAAATCTCACCAATACCTTGACGAAGCAACTTGTCAAAATCTGTTGAGCTACAGTCTATTGTTTGAATTTTTCTTTTCTGCGACACCGTTTTCGGTTATCGGCTTGCTGATTAGGAATAAATATTACGAATTTTTAACGATTGACATCATAGAACATCAAACTACATCCACCAGAAAGGGGTTCGAATGGACGATATAAGCTCTTGACGTGAATTGGGTATGAATTCAATTGAAAGAGAAACATTCTTAATAAATTCACAGTGAAAGAGAATTATATATATATATATATATATATATATATATATATATATATATATATATATATATATATATATATATATATATATATATATATATATATATATATATATATATATATATATATATCATCAAAGATATTTCTATTTTCTATATGTTGGTTTCTGTTCTAAGCCTGTCACTTCAAAGGCTTCTCAGGAAACCCACTCATTGGGGCGCCAGATGCCCTCCCAATCAAGGGGAGAGCAAACCATGAACAATTACAGATGACAAGAGTATATACAATTAAAAATCTTACATTGAAGACATTTCTGTTTTAATTATGACCCTACCCTTTTGATCTTTGAAAGGTCTCTCTCGTAATCAGAGATTGAGCGATTACTAGAAACGGTATGCTTTCACATGATGACAGTAGCAGGTATCGGATGTGGGAGTGGGGTGCCATAAACATCTTGTTATTATATGCTAAAAACTTAATTGATGCTTGAATCTCTAAAACACATATGTAACTTCCTGGTCAGGAAAAGATTTAGGTAAGCAAAAGGAGAGGAGGCATTTCTCATAACGCAAAAGCATTGACAAACAAGGGCTTTTCAAGGGCTCTGTATACTCCCTTCCTTCATCAGTAAATTAACTTCCTATCACCTAAGGTGAAAATAATTACGATTGACAACATAGCATAGCTATACGTAAGCAGAAAAGGAATCCATTCACCGGTCTCACGTCAATACCATCAAATCATGCATCATTTAATATGATATGAATTTAGAATGCATCATCTAATATGTAAAATCCCGTTCCACTTTAGTATGAACACGTGCAACGGCAGTCAATTTTTGATGATTGCCTGTTCGGATTAGTTTTTCCCAGCCCCCTTGTTGAGGCTACATATATACCCCCCTTGAGTCTTCAATCTTAGCGTTAGCAAGCAACTCCTTGATGTAGCTGCATGATAATTTCAGAAGCGTTCGTTAGTTTTCATTGGAAGTTGTCTAGCTCACTCTAAAAAAACAAAAAAACTGAATGTTCCAGTACACTACCTCAACACTAACACCGTAAGTTTAAGTATCATTTATGGCTTATATGCTCATTGCTTTCTTTTCAAAAAAGTCAATTTCAAAGAACTAGGTGCTTTCCATGCATGCACTAAAAAATAGTTAGACCTAACTTAATCAGCTCAAGACTATGCATCATTGATTGATCATGCATTTGCTGAGATTGTCAGAAAAAGTATGCGGCAAATTATGATGACAATTGAGCTTCGTAATTTTTCTTTAATGTTGCGCGAATTCCAGGAGCTTTTCTATTCTATGGACTGTTTACTGTCATGAATTTTTTGGTTGTAAGTTAGTAGAATTGAAAAAATTTGTGCTGTTTTTTACCTTTAAGGGCAGGCTAGATTGCCTCCAATCCTTTCCTATCTGGTCTTACAAGTGTACAAGCATTAACAATCTATAAACATGCGCCGATGGGGAACTTAAGTGGGAAATGATGTTAGAAAATATTTAAGATACTTGTGACATTGAGTGTTTTTTAAGAAGTAGAATTGTGATACAGCATCGTTATCTGGAAGGAGCTAAATAATTGAGTTCGGAGAGATCTAGCAATTGGCGGTACTTATCTGTTAATGAATATTTGTCGCCTTTTTTAGGCAACCTTTCTTAAAGTATTTGGAATACAGGTCTTGTCATGAAGCACTTTCCTATTCCTTAGCTCTTACAGGCGTCAGTGAGTCTATTGCAAAGTTTTCCATCATATCACTTAAGTATCTGTTGCCAAATGCAGTGCTAAGTGAGAATCAGACATTGGATGCCTTTGAGCAGACTGTGGAGTCACAGGAAAATGTCGATGCGGAGCTTGTTGAATTTGAAGCTCATGCTTCTGAAGATCTGCCAATAGAAAAAGCAAGTATAAATACTATCATAACTTTATGCTTAAAGTATTTCTTTAATTATCAGAAACGTAATCGATTTATTTTTTAAGTTGGTTAGAAGCCTTTTGCATTCACCGTCAAATACTGTGCAATCACAAACCATGGTGAATTCTTGAGAGTCAAATTGAAATAAGATTTCTTATTTCATCACGAGCATAGATTTTTAAATAAGGATGACAAAATCTTTGTTACGACCCTATTCACACCATGAACTCTTTAGTAATTGTTTTACTCAGTTCATTGGCATACCTTAAATCCAGACTTAAACCCTTTTTAGCATGATAAGACTGGTGCAAGAAGTGACACACCTCACCCTCCAAGAAAAATTGGCCAGGAACCTCCTGTTTCAAACAAGGAAAGGCAGAGAGGAAAATTTTTACAGTGCAATAAATGTTCCTATACGACAAACAGGGCTTACAATTTACGTAGACATGTTAAGGGCTACCATGGAGCCTCTAAATGTCACACTGCAGAAGATGGTTGTTGTATATGCCTTGCATGTGGCCACAAGTTTTTTTATTCGGGATCTCCGCCGAAACTTGATCGACGCCCATGGGTATGTTTTCAGATTTGTGGAAAAAGAGTTTCCATCAATTGAAGGTAAATATGCAATTTTGTGCATTACATTTTGTGCAAACGAACAAATTTGAAAGGATACTATATAGAAGTTAATCTTAGACCTACCGAAAATAGCATTACCTAAAGGCTTAGATAATATGCGCTTCTCCTTCTGCTATCATAGTTGTGAATTTGTGTAATCACTTGAATGCTTTCTCAATGAATTTGTAGAATGCAATAATTGGAAACTAAAAACTGAAGAGGGAGAGCAAACTTCCTTTTAAATGTACGGCTCTGCAACAAATAAAGAGAATGGAACGACAACCTACTATCAGTGCAATAGGTCTGGTACTTTCAAGCCCAGGGTAGAAAACAGGAGCATAAGGCGTCATTCAAACTCAGGAGGTAGGACTTGCATGGATTATGTTAAGTAGTTGCTTCTTATAGGTATTTGATTTTCGCTTCAATTTACAGAACAGGGTATCTAACAACTTAGAGCTGGCAAAACGTTTTAGCACAAATAATGACATTGACTATGCTATATGCTGCAAAGTGGTTCTTTCCTACCCCTTTCAAGGGTATAGGCTCATTCTTCTTCACTCAATGCTTTTAATAAAGAATGTGTATAGATAGTAACCTTACTAAGCCTATCAAATAGGCAAACAATTTTTGGGTTGGTAAGAAGCGATATGCATCGATGAACAGAAAGTTTGGATTCGTGAAATTTAATGGCTAGCAAAAAACAGAGTATTTGCGATTTACTTTTACAGCACTAAAAAAAACTTTCTGAATATTACCTTCCTGTAACAGGGTGATGCAGGATAGACAAGAACTGTACGTGCACTATTAAAGCGATGACAAACACAAACAAAAAAGTTTCCATTGAGGCCTGTCTATCGCACTATGGGCATCGGAAAAATCTGCAGCACGTCTAGATTTCAAAGAAGAGACGGCAAGAATTAATAGCTCGACTTACGCAAGGCGTTTCAGAACAAAAAATACTAGACGATATTCGGGACAACGTTGGGTCGAGACTTACTCGAGATCACCTGATCAATAAGAAAGATCTAACGAATATACAACGGTCAAACTTCATCGATCAGGTAGAGCGCCATCCAAACGATATGACAAGTGTGCTGTCTTGGATAGAAGAGTGGTCTCAAAGTGACAAAAACCAAATTCTTTATTACAAGTTGCAAGGTAATATGCCATTTGGTGAACTGTTGTTACATTATTCATACCCAGATTAGAAGCTTTATAATTAGTAGGGCATTGACACCAATCGGGTGGAAAGGGCATTGAAGCAAATACAGTCTTCCAACTTTTGCTTCTGCTAACGAGCCAGTGAGGTCAGGCAACCCATATAGTTGAATGCTTCAAATTGTACTTTTCAGATCAATACCTACATCTGTTAACTAAAAACAGGTATTTATTTGAAACATTACCTTTTAGGAGACCCTGCAGAAGCAGATTTGAATGACTTTGTCATAGTAGTGCCAACAGAATTTCAAAGCCACCAGATGAAGCAATTTGCACACAATGGAATCTGTTGTGATGCGACGCACGGAACAACCGATGAGTAACAATTTTTGCAAAGCTAGTAGCCCAAAAATCTAAGCTGTGATTGTCCACACCAGTCTACCAAAGGACCTGCAATATATATCAAAATTTCAGTTAATCATGTTCTTTCCTGCAGGCCACGACTTTAAGCTTACGTAACTCCTGGTAGTTGATCAGTTTGGCAAAGGGTTTCCTGTTGCTTGGTGTCTCTCGAACAGGGAGGATTTCTCTGTCTTAAAGATATTCTGCAAGAGGCTGAAGGAGAACAATGGCAATTTGCGACCTTTGTGGCTTATGTCCGACATTGCACAACAATTCTATAATGCTTTCAACACGGTCTTCGAATGCAACCCTAAGGAGCTCTACTGTACATGGCACGTAGATAAAACATGGCAGGATCAGCTAAGAAACAGGGTAAATCGTCATTTTTCCTCTTTTAGGGTCGTTTTTGTGTGCATCTTTGGCCGTTAAAAAACGCACAAATTTTAATAAAGTAAATCATCTATAATTTAGACATCAGAGCTTGTACATCCACGTAATCAAACGCTTTCGTGGCACAGCAGCTGTAAAGGATACATTGTCGTAACCTTCATGTACCCATATAGACTGAAATAAAATGTCTAATATTCACACAGATTTTTCGTGTTACAACCTTTAACTTATTCTAATATCATCCAAAGCAATAATGATAGAATCTTATCTTGTAGGTTAAGAATTTCGGGCTGGAAGCTCAAGTATACACCCAGTTGCGAATAGTGCTGGAACAGACTGATGAAAACACATTCAACAGCTACCTCAAAACTCTCCTAGAGCGCCTCTATAGTTCAACAGCAACTGAAGAATTTGCTGAATACTGCGAAACGCACTGGGCCGCGTACACTGCACGCTGGGAATACTTCTCTCGCTGTGGGCTAGGCATCAACACGAACATGTTTTGCGAAGCTTTCCATAGAGTTTTTAAATACAATTACCTGCGTGGAAAACAGAACAAGCGAGTTGATAAATGCCTTGTCAACCTATTGAAGCACAGCCGTGACAAGACGTTTGAAAGAGTTATAAAACTGACTAAGGGGAAGGTCACAAGATGCATGAAAATGGTTAAGGAACGGTACCAGAGCAGTCTTTTGCTGAACTTCGCAGACGTGGAGCAAGGGAATGAAGGGGAATGGAAGATTAAGTCATGCAAAAATACCTACACAGTTAAGTTAGCAGAAGAAGAGTGCACAGGCCCCAATTGCGTCGAAAAGTGTATAGATTGTAACGTATGCCTTCACAGATATGTCTGTACATGTACAGATTTCTTGTTGTACTGCGTGATGTGCAAACATATCCACCTGGTAGGTAGCTTCAATTCCTTTAAACTGGTGTTGGGTTCAGGATTGCTGATAAATAAGCACGTCATCAAAGGTTTCTCAAACAATTCTTTCTCTTTTTCAAAAAGACTACTTAACTAATCAAACATTTTAATGCAAAGTGAAAAATAAGCTTTATCGATTTAACAGTCAAAACGTATCAGCAACTTGCGCCACTATTATGTTTCAAAGTGCAAAATGTTGAAAAAGAGTTATGTAAAAGGCTATCTTAATGATACACTGAGGGCAGAATCATACTTTACGGAAATATATGAAGAAGCAAAACTTGATGTCGCCTAGCAGTAAACATAGTCAAAATTTAGTTGCAACATGCTCTAAGAAAAAATGTTTAGGCTATATGTATTCCTTATAGGTCCATCGCAAAAGAGCAATAACAGAAATGAATTGTGAAAATGTTGTGGATGATCAGCAAACCAACTTTGAAGAAAAAAAATGAAGAAGTGGAAAGCCTGGTGACAATGTTGCAGCAAGATATTGACAGCCAGTTTGAAGAGACAAATCAGCGAGCAAAGGAGCTGTTTTTGTCACTTATTGGTTTGATTGAGCAGAGCAACTCCAGCCATCTTGAAGCACTGCATCATCTGATGAAAGCTGGTACAGCATTAAAGAGCACATTCGAGACATTGAAAAAATCAGTCCCTCAAGTTTTGGCAATCGAGCCATCCTTCAAAGGAGGAAATAAAAACATAGACAAACAGCGCAAATTTTTTGCAACGAGTAAAAGAAGGAAAAAGGGCAATATAAGATTTACAAAGCCTTCAGATTAAGACAGGGAGGCATTCTTGAGCAATGATGGTTTCAATTGGCCAGACATTGCAATAGCCAAATATGAAAAAGTAAAAGGTAACCTAATGTTTATCATAGTCTTGGCAATAAGGTATCGAGAATATGAGAATAGAAGTGACTAGTTATTAATACCTAATAGATATATTAGTGCAAAAACAGACAATAATTCATATTGATTAAATGCATAGTTTTGATGCATATATTTGAAAAGTTCCAGGGGGTGCCAAAAGCAGCTACTAATTGTATCTTTAATAATGGAGGACAAAATTTTTCAATGTGAAAATGTTGCTTTAAGGGTTAATATTTCTTTGACATTTCTGAATGTTACTTTCTTAAGTTTTAGTATCAAAGAAGATATTGCAAAAGTTAGGAGTAAGGAAGAACATCTTGGATGAGAAAGACATGGTACGTTTATTAGATGTGGAGGACATTATAATCCATGATAATTATCCACATCCTTCATTAGTTAATGCAAATACTGATGCTTTGCAACTGTGATTTACTACAAATGCATGGAAAAAAGTTGCTGTACTACATAAGTTATCACTTGCAATCATCATCAAGACTTTTTTAAAAATAGAATCTTTTCATGAGACATAGAGCATATTTGCATAGTATCACAAACAACTAAATTCAACTCTTTAAGATGGAAGGAGTAGTAAACTGAATAGAAATGTGTATATTGAGTGAGGTGTGAACATTTCAAGGCAAAATTAAGCTTGAAAAATTTACCATATCAAAGCAAAGCGGGCTTGCTTTGCCAATCAAGCATCCAATAAGCACAATCATTGTCATAAGCAGTTTGCACTAACATTCTGTCGCTATAATGGCTTGGTTATGTCCAAGCAACTTACTTCTGTAACCTGCAAATGATGTAAGATTAACATGAATTATAGATTATTTTTATCTTCTGACAACTTATCTGTTTACTGCTCTTCATTTTACAGGATTTGGAATACTGTTAGGTTAAATCTAAATTACATCTTATCTTGAAGACTTCAGAGGTTGCAATTTATGCTTGTTTTTGTTTGCATTCAGTTGAAAAATTAAAAAAAGACTGGTCATGTCCAAAATGAAATTGCCCAAAACATGTCAACTTGATAATGTGTGATCTCTGTGAGACATGGTACAACAGGTAAGTACTTATTTATTTGTGCAGATTTTAAATCTTTGATACATATTGGAAAACATCTACATCAGCTGATGTACTATATTGGCTAAATGAAGATATTTCCATTTAAAAAATCTTTCATTCATGCATAGAAAGTTAACAAATCCTATAAATTAACAATTTCATATGACTAGGTTTTAATTTCTTCATTTAAATATCTGCTAGTTCAGCTTATATTCTGGAATAAGGACTATTGCACCATGAAGACTAAAATCATTTATCAAGTTTCAAATACTCAGTGCAATAAAGCAAAAGAAGGAGTAGAATTAACTTCAATGACAAGAGATATCTACCTCAATAGCTAAAAATTTAAATTCCCCCACTTGATATCTTATGATGAAAAACATTCAACATACAATTTGTCTTTTTATTGATGTAGGAAATGCGTTGGTATCAAAAAGGGAGCTATTGGTGACTGGTACTGTGGTTGTGCTGCTACAAGATGAAAGAGTAAACTCTATGGATTGACATATAGAAAACGCCTTATAAGAAATGGGGTCTCAAACAAAAATGATGGAGAAAATCATCACTCATAACTGCTCAGTTACTGCATGCTGGGGCAACTAATTGCTTAAATTTGTTAGTGGTGCAGATTGGAAGAAATAACAGATAGTTGTTTTATATTTCATGTTTAAAGAACTTGATGAGTAACTAACAAAAATCCAGATCCATACAGATCTGGCAACTTTCTCACCTATCCATAGAGCATCAAGATAACTGTATCAAGCACATCAGCATCAAGATAATTTTAGGAAGAGCGTTCCTTCCTTTTGAGTCATTTTGAGACATCACATACTAAACTCTTTTACCAAAAAAGTCATTTGTGACCTCTGAAAAAGAAATGGTTTCTTACAATCATTCAAAACATTCACTTTTCATTCAAGAATTGATTTCAATTGATTATAACAAACACTACCAATCAATTGTATAGCTCATAGAAAAATGACCTACAAATTCAAAATGATTTTAAGACAAACAAGTAGCAAGGTACATACTCATAAGAATTAACCCTAGTAGTTAGTTATAGCTCCTGAAAAAACAAAAAATTTCATGCATAAGACAATATATAGGTATGTAATATGCTGTTAAAGTTTAGTTGTTTTGTTCTGTTTTTGATTTGCAACTTTCATCAGTAGATCTATAATGAATCAGTCTTCTTCCGATTGTCTGTCACTCATGCTTGAACATTTAAATGTGAAACCGTTTGCTCAAAAGAATTTCTTCAATATTTGTAAATACACATCCTAATTGTTTTTGATGCATCATGCTACTTATTAATTCCTACAAAAACCCCTTTTGATAGCTATCACAAACTAGGACAGGCAACACCAGTAGTAGATAATAGAGGAGGCTTTATGATTTTTCTCTTTCTGTTATTCAAAATAAAACATTCAGTATGATTTAGTTTATCAACCTTTTATGTATAGGCCATTAAATCTATTTTGGCCCTTGGATGTTTACCCGCATTTTTGAAGGAAATACCAGTGCTGGACAAGTAGAAACAAATATTTGTTTCATCAAACTCAGTTGTTTGTGTAGCTAAAGCGATTTTATTTCTAAATTATACAGAAAAAAGAAAGGGCCAAGCTCCTCTTAGAGAAGAAGAAGAGCTGAACCCTGGCCCCCTTACAGCTTCATGTTTAGGAGGGGAGACCCTTTCCAGAGGTCTCCCCTCTCTTACATACTTGATAAAACTGACCCCTTTTTAAAGAAATCTAACACTAGCGATTGAGGGTGACCCATCCTTCTGGCTCTTCTGGATACTCACAAAAACAACAAATTAGTAAAAAGTGAATCTGCAACAACTTCAATACGGGTGACTTCTGTATACCTGATTACTTAAGTTAAAATCCGCGAAAGTAAGCCTCTACCTGAAGTAAAATCTCGTAATGGATAGAGAAACCTTCTTTACGTCATCTTTTGTTTTATGGACCAATGGGAGAAGTGAGCAATTCAGCGATTTAGCAACATGTGTTGGCAAGAAAATTGCAACAAGTCACAATGGAGAGAGCTTTGTAGTAGTATTCCTTGCTTTCTCGAAATGTCTTCACAAATTTCGTGCATTTATTTAGGAGATCGTGTGATAGCTTCTAACTTGAAGTCTTTTATGATGGAGTTAGCTGTGATAATCGCTGAATTTCAAAGAGAAAGTTGCGTTCTCTACAGAAAAACAACTCATTTCGCCAGTAAGTGGCCTGTCTTGGAGCAGGACATAACCAACCTATGTATAATAAGAGATAAAGCTTTCATTTCTAAAGTGCCATTTTAATAAACCTTCAGCTGCTTGTCAAAAGGGGTCGCCTTGGCCCACGTTTGGTGGAAAGGTTTCTAGGCCCATAAACGTCACTTGGAAGATCCCTCGAACATAACTACATGTTACTAATAGATTTTCTCATATTCTCCAAACTGAAATAATTATTGCTAGCTGCATCATTGATTGGCTTCTTGATACATACTGTTTTGCTTAGATATTCAGCAAGATCTTCTCCAAGCTAACAAATCTGAAAGGACCTTATCCTTGCAAACGTAAACACAGCCAACAATTTATGTTTTTCAAACAAAGATGTTCACTAATAACAAGAATTTCAAGATAAAAGAACATTCTTAACGCTTAAAAGCAGTGGTCTGGGAACAATTTTCATGCTATGCTGTATTAAGAAGAAGAAGAAAAGTAACATTGGGTTGTAGAAGATGGTCCATAGTAGGGGGGGGGGCTGAGTCCCCTCCATGAAACACATGCTTAGAAGGCAGTAATGAAATTAAATTGAAAATTTGAGTCAATGTTTGTACAACAGGCTTAAAAGAATTCCAAAATAAATGAATACTCTTCTGCTTAAAACATAGTAATGAAATTAAAATGAGCTTTTGAGTCAATGTTTATATAACAGGTGTTCAGTCCACAAATAGAAATTGTAAGCCAAGTGACTTATTGCAATGCATCTCAAAAAATTGCATCGATCTGCATCACAATGAGTTTGTAAGAGCTGCTTCATTTCTAATGAACAAATAACTGTCCTTAGTTCTGGCCAAATTCTGAATCTATTAGTAAAAACCACTAAAGAAAATTCTGTACAGTCTGTATTTAGTTTGCCACAACTTCTCAAAAAACTCCAAAGAAGCAATTCCAATCACAAGGTCTAATTCAATCAATCCAAAAAATGCTGCTTTGCATCCAAAACATGCGCAAATAAATCACAAATATGCCTCTAATATTTCACCTAGAATAATTAATTAAAGTCAGTTATAAGAAAAAGAAACTTCAAAAAGGAGAAAGCCATTAAGAAACTCATTTTGATGCTTAAAAACTGAAACTTTTGTCAAAATAAAATGGAAAATCAATCATAAAAAGCTTTGATTGCATGGGTAATGAACTATTTCAGAATGAGACAGAAAATTGCAACAAATTATCTTGCTTCAAGTGATTTCAGGAAAGCAAAGCATTTGCCATTTTATTCCACTTCTACAGCCCAAGGGTTCAGAAATTGCTAAAAAGTCCTTAAATTTACTGCATGTACTAATGATAAGATATAGTCAGCAAAATATTGTATGTGAATCAGGATCATTGAAAAGGCTAGCTTAGTTTCTTGATGAAATTTCAACTCAAAAACAACTCAGATGGGACAAGGGCAGTCCAAAGTTGTTGGAAATACTGGCTGTGGCACTTTTAAGGGTAAATTGCATGACGAGGTTGTCACTAACATTTGTCCTGTCATGGTATTGAGGTTCTAAAGACCACGTCTCCATTGCATACATCTTAACAACTAATTCATATCAAGACATTTTAACATAGTTGCTGTATAAAACTATCAACCTACTTACTGAGAAATGACCAGACGTCTACAGTTATCTTCATGAGGCCTCAAAAGAGTATTAGCATGATTGAAACACTTGGGCATAACATCAAGAAACTAGAAACACCTCTCTAGTTTCCCTGAAAGTAAAATCAAATCTGCCACCTTGCAAGGATTGCTTCAGCTGATAGACTTGATAAACTCTGAGCCATTCTGTTCCACTAGCAATAATACTATTACAAAATATTCAGGTAGCAGGGTCTAAAAGCAACAATGCAAAAAGTGAGTTCATCCTTTTGATGACAGATGTATTTGACATAATAGAGTCAAGGAGCAATTTTGGGAAATACACAAAGAGGCCTTTTGATTTGGAAAATTCAATGATATTAAAGCGTAATTGATGGGTGCAATTTAAACCCCTAAATTCTTGTAAGACACTGCAGGTACCCCTACCATCAACGAACCAAAGTAAGTTTATTTTCAGTCTACCAGGTCACCAAGCACTAGAATTGATAGCATAGGTTATGGAACAAAGAACGCTAGAGTTTCTGACAATTAACCCTTCGTCTACTTTCCAAAAATTCTTTTCATGATGCAAATACCAAAGCAGAAGGAATAAGCAAAATACCATAAAGTGTAAATATTGTTAGAGGTTTTGCCTGAAAAGAAAGTCAAAACTAATGCCAAGTCAAATGATACGATAAACTTCGATCTACATTGCTACGCTCTGAAGTCGAAGATGGTTGAAAATAGATTAATTTCAAATACTTATGGCACTACTTACTTAAATGTGACTTGTTCTCGAAATTCTGTTCCTTTACTCATTGGCGGATCCAGACCAGGGCTAACAGGGCTTGAGCACTGGTCAGATTTTCAATCCTAAATAGCTGGCTGAGTTAAAACGGGAATTATCAAAAGCAGTCACCAGAATTTACTCCTCATGGACAATGCTAATAAGGCCCTATCGCTGCTTATTTCGGTCTTTCTCAGAATAATCACCTCCAAGATACCAGGCGTCTTTTGCGGACGCAGCAGGATGTATTATCCAATCAGTTAGCACATTGGGAATATGCTCATCAAATCACTATTCAGCTTTTCTATCACATGCTGCATTCCTTCCGAGCACTGGTGAGTCTGTAATATACAGGGGCTCAACTACCTTGGATCCAATCAGATCTCTCTATTTTGTAAACAATTTTGGGACGAACCCCGGTCAGATGTGCATATTCTCTTTCATCCAATGAAACATCGCTCAGACCTGGGCTCAATTTCTCTTAGCCAACACAATACTCCATAACCAGGGCTCGACTATGTCAACATGAGCACTACACGTGATATTGTTGATGTTGAAAGAGTGCCCTTGTGGCGAGAAGGACGGTAGTTGTTGAGTGATTTACGTGAGAATGGGCAATTACTTTGAGGTACTAGAAATGTCTGAATCGGTTAGAGAAATCCATGATGCTAATTCTCAGAGCTGCAGTTCCCTGCTTGTCAAGAAACCAAATGCCCTAGTATAACACCAGTGAGGTAAGTCGCTTCTATTAGTTGGATAATATTACGGCCATTTGACTAAATACGTAGGAGTACTAGGGTAAAGGGGGCACTTGCCCCTCCCACGTTTCATAAAACTGTTGGTAAGGTCCCCCTTTGCAGCTTATAGATTTGTCTCTTTTGTTTGTGAGGGTGCCCTTTGCCTCTGAACTCAACATTTTGAATGCTTCGTAATTCCTTGCAGTTGACTGTTCCGCTGAATTTTACTTCCGCCTAACACTATTTCCGTTGTCAACTGTTTATTTTTGTGATGAAGTCAGATATTGAACTTATCAGGTGCTGGATTTCAGCGAGTCAAGATTATCAAGCCTCACGCTTAATGCTACAACCCTGTTGGAAATACCCCAACCTTGCGAGTTTCAAAAGATTGAGAGAAACGTGTGGGGTTTTAACCTTTTTTATTAATTCAACAAAACAAAACGAAGTGAACAACGTGCTTGATTGCTTCTTAGTTCTGAGATATTTTCCACACCCATATAGCCACGCCCACGAGCTTTTTGTACAACCCTGGTCAGATTTCTCCCTGGATCCGCCCCTGTCACTGCAATCCAGCAGCAAAAAAAGAGGAGCGTTGTAAAGTCTTTTAACTGCGAGTCCTTTGCTTACACACATCTTTTGCCAATCTGCGAATTCAGAAAAGTAATTTCATGATCTGATAGTTCAATCGATGGATGCAGAATCCAAATCCGTGTCAGATACGACATTATTATTTTATTCCATTGTTTTGTTGTCGAAAGCACACTAGTGCCTAGACCCCTGTTCTTGATAACTTACTTTTTCCATGTGCTTCTTCGCTGTTAATCACAAACTCAAGATGTGCTAAATGATCTCTTCCATGTGTATAGTCTCCCTCCGTCATGGCAAGTAGAAATATATTAACAATCCGGAATTCAGAATTGAAGTTGACAATGCAAATCAATCATGCTGTTTGTCAATTCATCTAGTGAAACGTGCAATGCGCTGCTGCCCTTAAATTTTGACAGGAGCTCTTGAAGAGCTTCGATTACATTGCATACAGGTTCCCTCTCAGGGATGGTGCCACGGGTTTTCCGACAGGGGGGCAGTCTAGTCCAACAAGGGAACTAAGCTACAGTTAAAAGGGTACTGTAAGTGGCAAAAGTCTCCCAAAAAATAGTTTTTAACCTTCGGACAGGATGTGCCACCCCTGTTCTTTTTATATGGAAAAAACTTCATGACTATAGCCTGGTTGTTTCTTAATATTTAATCAAATCTGGACGTAAATCTTAAAGTTTAATATAGTTAGAGATTCAGTTGAGTTAATTGGAGATTCAGTTGATTAAGTTAGAGATCCAGTTGAGGTAGTAGCTTGAAAAAGTGTTCTAACACTTCATGATAAGCTGATGTAATGTCTGCTAAGGCCATAAAAATATCAATAAGTGAAACAACAAGTAAGCAAAGATTGTCAGTTGTTTTGGAAATAAATTTGAATCATGTTGAGTTAAAAAGCATGTTAGTCTTTTTGAAAAATAGCTTGTCAATAAATTTGAATTTGAAGCAAAATATAGCAACTTTAAGTGAATTGTAATGTCCGTTAAATCGAATTGCCCAACACGCATGAAATTTTGTACACATATAAATCGCATTTTAAACACTTATACCCTTTGCACTTTTCTTAGGTCTCAAAACTCCAGCACTGAACGTTTTTTCAACCTCTTAAGCGGTAGAGTACTGCTTTCTTATAAACCACTTACTTATTTAAAAAATTGTACTTTATAGTACTGATTACTCATCTCCTGAATATTAATTAAAAAATTTTTTTCAAGAAATTGTCTATTCTTTCCTACCCCTTTATTATTCCAGCCCCCTGTTATTAAAAGTAAATAATCTGAAATTAGTTGTCAAAGAATCAGGTTATTACATCGAGAAAACAAGCAGAAACTGTGTACAGAAGAACAAAAATTGAACAAAAGGAAAGGGCTGCTCTTCCCATGTTTCATATTTCTTTTCATAGTTCAGATTCTTATATTTCTCAACAACAGAAGAATATATTAGGCTAGTCAAGACACAACATCCTCATTGGCAAATGCCCAGAAAAACTTGTAAGATAACTGTACTAAGAGATCCAAATCTCAAGCTATTCATTTAAATAGTCTGTTGGTACTGCAGAACTTGACTAGGGCACGAAAAAGCGGCAACATACTTTTGACGTACTGAAAGCATTTTTTGTCCGATACTCTTCAGAGTATGAAACGTCGGATAGTGACCGAAAGGTTATAAGAAATATATAGCCAGATGCGGTTACATGTGATAGGATGCGTCTAATTGGCCCCAAGAGTGGCCAATTAGGACCTATTAACCATTGTTTACTTGAAGAATCATAATGAAAAAACAAACTCTGTTTGTCTACACAAGACTGGGCTTTGAGCCTTGATGTAAACAGATTCCAAAACACTTTCTAACGGCAGCTTAGCCTCTGCCTAGTTGGTTTCTTTTGTTTGTAGCTTTTTGTTTTCGGCACGATGTTGTCTTTTGTTCAGTTCGAAATCGGTAAGCCATCAGCCTTACACGCTTTTAAAGCAGCTTTGCATTAGATATCACAAGCTGTTATATAATGCCCGCTGCGCGTGCATATGTGCAAATTAGCCTTGTAAAGACAAGAAGTGAACCCACTTGCATGCATGAATTGATGACATCACATGTTACTGTGAAGGACCATGTGACCCCCTGAGGGGTGAGGTTGAATTTCAGAGCAAAATCGTTGATAAAATTTGCGAGAAATGGTAGTGAAAAAATGATCGCAAACCTACGCTAGGCTACACGGTTCTACATTCCCTCCTTCTTTTATTAAAACTACTGCTTTAAAAATTATTGATAAGAGAAAGCGCATCTAAGATAAGAGAAAGATTGGATTCAAGATGGCGCGATGGTTAGACATGTTTTTAATTGCTGTGATGATCTGTTCTAGCTTATGTATCAAAAAGGTTTACTATTATGGGCCCGATGGTATCAGTATTACGATCACAGGGGCAAGTAATGAATTAACAGAAATATCATATCTGCCGTTGCTAGCTGCTACCGCCAAACGTAGATTGGTGGTGTCGTTTCAAAGACGGAGTTTGATTTGTCTGCTATTGATCTTGTGCGGAGACATAGAAAGGTGCCCAGGGCCTCCAGGGCCAAACAGCTCTTATACGATGCAAGAGATCAAGGCTATATGTAACGTAAAGGGCTCGAAATTTTTTTCATCAAAATGTGCGTGGCCTACAAGGGAAGCATGACGAGATCAGAGAGATATTAATCCAAAACCAGAAAATCGACATCTTTTCTATCACAGCAGACTTCATGGTAGACACAGCAGTGGTGGATTTTGACATCCAGGGATACGAGTTTGTTAAAAGATGCAGAAGAAATGGAAATGGTGGTGGAGTTGGAGCTTATATACGGAACGGCATGATCTTTAATATCAAGCAAGATTTGGATGACAATGATATGGAAGGAATCCGGATTGAAATCTTTCCAAAATCTAGTAAATCATTCATATTTGGCATCATTTATAAGCCTCTGGATTCTTCCAAACACTTGTCAAAACACTTCACAACAAAGCTATTGGAAAAAATTGAAAAGATCAACAAGGAAAAAAAGGGAGACGATTATCATGGGAGACCTGAATTGCAACTATCTAAATGACAATGACCATAAAGAAATCAAAGACATCTTCACCACAAATGGCTTTACACAATTGCTGAAAACTTCCACACGTGTAACTGCAACAACCTCTACCTTAATAGATATTATTATAACAAGCAACCCGTTAAATATCAGTGGAATCTCCAATATTTGTGCCGGCCTAAGTGACCATAACTTAACTGCTTGTACGCGGAAAATCAATTCAGTTAAATACCAACCCGAAACTATTATTTGCCGTAATTTTTCGAACTACTGTGTAGATTCCATAAACAGAGAACTGCTAAATGCCAATTGGAATAAACTATATAATCAACAGACAGCTGATTCTGCCTACAAATGTTTAGAACAAATCCTACTTAACGCACTTAATCGACATGCCCCCTTAATCTCAAAAAGAGTTAAAGGAAAACCATCACCATGGCTACACAGCGAACTCAAGCAGCAATGAATACACGTGACAAACTTTTACGAAAAGCACAAAGATCAAAACTACCTAGGGATTGGAATGAATATCGTCGTAAAAGAAACTTTGTTAAAAATGAGCTCATTCGATTTAAACGCTTCTATTTC
Organism: Cassiopea xamachana; assembly: GCA_900291935.2. Classification (NCBI taxonomy): domain Eukaryota; kingdom Metazoa; phylum Cnidaria; class Scyphozoa; order Rhizostomeae; family Cassiopeidae; genus Cassiopea; species Cassiopea xamachana. Next base: position 25,165,699 of record OLMO02000009.1, on the reverse strand, counting down.
CGTACAAAACTTCAGGAAAACAGATTCAAACCGGATTCGCTGTGGAAAACAATAAAAGAAATTTTCCATACAAATCATTGAATTATAAAGCCTCGGCGAAAACGTTCAAGATCGGAGAAAAGCTCGTCAATGACAAAAAAACCATTAATGAGGAATTTTGCAAATTCTTCTCCTCCATTGCCTTAAAACTGAAGGAGAAAGCATTACCATTAACAAATTTTGCATGGAAATTCGGTAAACTACGTGTGAATAAGGCTCCACGTTTCCGGTTTCAAACAGTGACTGACCAAGACATCCTAAAACAACTAAGAAGGCTAAAAAGAAAATGTGCGACCGGTGTGGATAATATACCAACCTGCTACCTTAAAGATACAGCATATGTTATTGCAAAACCTTTGACATTCATAATAAATCTATCCTTGAAAACAGGAATGTTTCCGAATGACTTAAAAATGGCACGCATAACACCGGCATACAAATCAGGCGCAAAAGACAGTTTTGATAATTATCGTCCTATCAGTATTCTACCGGCTTTGTCAAAAATCTTTGAAAAGTGCGTCCATAAACAACTCATGGACCATCTTGAAAACAACCATCTAATATCAGACAGGCAGTTTGGATTCCGCCGGAACCACTCCACTGAACAGGCAACTGCAATCTTTACGGATCAAATAAGAAAAAATATGGGTAAAGGACAACTAACGGGTGCAGTTTTTATTGACATGAGCAAAGCGTTCGACACCATCTCCCATGCCTCCATTATCAATAAGCTCCCTTCATATGGCATCTCAGGAGCTGAGTATCAGTGGCTAATTAGTTACCTTTTTGGTAGAAAACAGGAAGTATCTTTCCTAGGCACGACATCAAGCCTATACCCAATATACTGTGGTGTGCCACAAGGATCCATATTAAAGCCTCTTTTATTTATTTTGCACTTTAACGATGCTGTAGAAACTCTCTTGCATTGCGGTATAGTAATGTATGCTGACGACACGGTCATTTTTTGTGCTGACAAAAATACTGATGTAATCCAAAAACGCGTAGAGGAGGATTTCAGCTCATTGTCTGACTGGCTTGCGGAAAATGAACTTATAATCAACTGTAAGAAAGGTAAAAATGAGGTGATGATGTTTGGAACAAGCCAACGACTAAACAAAACGGATAATAGCACATTACAATTGTACCACAATTCTACTCCTATCGCAGCCACACAAACCTACAAATACCTTGGACTGACATTGACCTCATCTCTTAATATGTCCCATCATTTAGCTGCAACAATCAAAAAGGCATCTTCGAGAGTACATCTTTTGAGAAAAATGCGAAGTTTCATGGATGCCAAAACGACCAAACTGATATATCAGGCCATGATTGTCCCTATTCTTACTTATGGGTCACTGTCACTCTATGGTTCAACTCCACCCCATATAAAGAGCAAAATCGAAAAAGTTGAGGATAGAGCCCAATTGATAATTGGCAATAGCGAAACAATACCAAAAGCTGAATCAATAAAAAGGAAGCAACTATGCACCTTCGTACACAAGTGTCTACATAATGACGATATTTGTAGTGAATTTAAGGAGTACTACACGATACGAAAAACTACAGCAAATACAAGATGCAATGGAACGAAATTAGATATCCATAAAATAAAGTTGGAAGCAGCGCAGAAATCGACCTATTACCAAGGAGCTATAGTTTTTAATGAACTTCCCGAAAACACGAGGAAAGAAACTAACTATAGAACTTTTAAGAAGCAATTAAATTAGTATTTTAACACTTACTTATAACTTATGACACATAGATTTATTTTCCTTTTTTTGATTTTTATATATTTAACAGGACTTCTGTGATAACAGTATATATATGTACCTAGTGTAAATATGATATGACTGTAGAAAAATCCTGTATAAAGATTCGTTAATAATAATAATAATAATAGTTGGTTTCCTTGTGAACTAATAAAAATATTCTTCTATGGCACAAATCTCATTGGTGGGGGGATACATTTTCAAGACTGTTTGATTAGCTTGATGCAAGATGTAGCTGGAGGAAGTATCCTGGAGGGGCAAAGCTTGTCCTTGCCATCATTTTGAGGGGCCAAAATTCATTTTTAATTATTTAAATCTGCATGTCAATAGATCTCTAATGGGAGAGGCTATACAAAATTTTTCCATTGGGTGGACACTGCCCCTCTGTGTCCCCTTGTATATATGTGCCTGGTTTGATTTTTGATGTTGAATAGTAGAATCTCTTATCGTGGAATTGTGGAAATGTACTTGTGGCGAAAATTCTGCCCATTGAAAGCCAAAAGCGAATAAAGGCCGGGAGATTTAGTTGAATTCATATTCTTGAAAAATCTTTTTGATTTTCCGATTTTGTAATCACTGAATCACATGTCAATGAATAAAAATCAAAGTAGAAAATCTCAGACTTGACCCTGTATAACCAACTCCTAATATTAGATTGTTGATTAGATCTCTTGTATCGTGATCTTCGATTGTTTTTGTACTGTGCTGGTTGCAATTCTCTGAGCAATCCAGGAATTAACGATGGAGCAGAAGTCAGCTTAGGCCTGCAGCTATCTCCAAGCGACCATGGACTTTGGACCCGGGAGTTACAGGGGGCATGTGCCCCCCAACTCTTAAACATCTGTATGTAATTAGTCTGAAGCGCTGAAGTTATCCCTGCAGATAAAGCTATTTAAGTAGCCCTGTTTATTGCCGATGCTTTGAGAATAAATAATTTTTTTTCATATATGAAAACTACGTTGAATTTTTTAAGAATCTGCTTATGGTAATGCTAACTATCTGGTAACCACACAAAAGGAGCCCCACAGTGAAGAAGATGCATATTGAAGTGATTTTCTGATAGGCCTATTCAAAGTGTGGTGATTTGATGGCTCTCAGTCTTGGTCTTGAGAAAAAGTTTCATATGAAACGCGATGTAAATTTCTCTGTGCTGCTTCTCTTCATAACAGTGTATTAAATTTGTTACAACTAAAACCAAGGCAACTTATGGGCACTTCAGTCCGTGATGAGTTTGTTATTATCGAAGATTCAGCCATCCGGCCACGTGTTGAAACAATAGGCTTATCGTTCCAGTCTTTTTATTTAGTTCAATGGTTTTGAAGATCCTCTTCATGTAAACAATGCTAATGGGTCCTAATTGGTCACACTTGGGGCCAATTAGACGCATATTTGCACATTAAGCATCTCCATATATATATTGATGTTTGAGCTGAAGACACACTAAAAGAGTGTTTACTTTGACACGAGAGGCCATAAGTAGAGAGACGAAAGACATTCCTAAGAGATATGCTTGAAGCACAAGGCTCCAGACTAGAAAATCAAGTGAGGTTCAGTTTAGAGAAGATTGAGTGTTTGACGCACTATCGTGTATTTTAATGAACCTTTTTATGAAGTGGTTCAGTTTCTGTGGTGCGAAATTATTTTTTTCATTTTTAGAAAGAAGAAGATGCCTCTCTCTCTCTCTCTCGAAAAAGTCACGCAAAAACCTTGGTTTCATCACTTGCATACTTCTTTTGAGGAACTCGATGTAAGTGGTTTGTGTAACACCGTAAAATATGATAGTTCATTTTCAAACAAGTTGAAAGCAGTTGAGACCTTTAAAGATTAGCTTCGCTAGTCAAGTTAGCTGTATGCATTCTCTTTGAAGATTTTTAAGGGCTTTTTCTAAATTATTTTGTAAATTGTTTCGCTACCTGTCAGATGTTTTATGTCCTCTACACTTGCCTATCATTCCGTATAGGAGTTATTCAATTTCCCCTTATTTTTATCGCCATGCCATCCCAAATTGATCGTAATGCTGAAGATCTCATGTCACTCAATTTATGTATCCACATTTGAAGGTTCAGGCTCAAGGAAAGAGTGATAATCGAGAGGCAGCCTGGAATGCCAAGTCATCAACGCCTGTAGCTGGTAAAAGCGTAGTGACAAATGACTCAAAGATTATCAAAATGAACCCTAAAATAACCAAACCTGAAAAAGAAACGAAGGGAATTTTAGATGAGGAAAACGCGGCTGATGATGATCCTAGCAGTACAACATCGAATTTATTATCGTTTGCAGATCGAGTGACCCAAAAGAGAGGTGACCTTGATATTTGATCATTAAAGGCTGATATGAGCAGTCCAGCTCTCCTTGTAGCCCTTCCTTCCTATATATATATATATATATATATATATATATATATATATATATATACATCCCTTTGATGTTGCCTTGAGCTTTGATGTTTACCTGTTTGCTACTCATGTTATTTTAAATGGTGTTTCATCTAAGATGATATCCGATTCTGACATCTCTTTGCAAGGTGAAACCGTTTAAGTTTCAATTCAAAGCGATGTTCATATCTCGAGAATCCGTTCAACTCGTCGTAAAAGGAAAAGGCTTGGATTCTCGGAAGCATCACCAATGGTTAGCGATAAAGATGGCACATGCAGGGAAGAAGAAATATCGAGAAGTGAGAAGGAATCTCTAGAAGTAGTTGGAAGCTCTATTGAAGAAGACAGCGAAGGTAGTGTTGAAAATGATTCGATTTTGGAAGAGGCGAATTTACCAACATGTAAGTGACATGACTATGTTTATTTTCAATGATTTGAAATTGCAAATGCACCTTGCAAGTACGGGGCCAACTGGAGGGGCTAGGGGGCTTCAGCCCCACCCCACTTTTTACCGCCCAGCAATGTTTAAAGTGCAATTGTTTTAAAGATTCCAGTTATTTTGACTTACCAGCCCCCTGTCAAATTCTTTCCAGCTCTCACTTTTTACTTGGTTGCGCCTTGCCTGCCTTGTTATCAGTAAGAATATTTGTCTTTTACAATCTTCTCAGTTACATATTAGTGCTTGTCTATCTACTTGATATTTTTATATTTCTCACTTCTCAATCAAATCTCATGTCAACAAAACTTTTAATTATGACAATATCAACGATTCCAGTCCAGTCCGGTTGTCCTTTTAGACTAGATTCCTCCATTTTCAGACTATGTAGCTCCAGTTTTACCGTTATTGGCAGGTATTTGCTTGCACGTTTTTATTGATTTTCAGTAAATTACCGTTCAGAAGGTAATTAACGATTCCAGAAAGGGTAGTTTCTTATAACCTGTAGGTTTCTTATAAAACCTGAAGTTTTGGGCCTAAAACCTTACGGTTTCTTATAAACTGTAGGTTTCTTATAAACTGTAGGTTTCTTATAAACTGTAGGTTTCTTATAAACTATAGGTTTCTTATAAACTGTATGTCGTTAGGGCTCAGCATGGAAAGTAGCCATTGGCGTTCAGAATAATAAATATCCTGAAGGCGGCTTGATATTTAGAAAGGCAAATTTGATACTTTTTCCTTCCTGTACTAACAGGAAAACTGTCAAGGAATGAATAGCCCGGATTAAGCGGGTTTTCGTATTTTCTTTTGATTTTGTCATCAACGACACAATGCAGTCTTTCAGGATTATGATCTATTTAGGCCTGGTTTAAAGGTCGCATTTCTGCCGCGTCGAATTAAATCAAGTAGCCTAAAAAGTACTAAGTGTCAATTCAATTCGACACAAATTCGACGTTTAAATCCGTTTTCTTTTGAATCTTTTAAATCTTTTGAACCTACAGGAGCCAAACACGACCCCTTGGTAGAGCAGCAATTCTTAAAATTATTTTGTTTTCTTTCTAAAAACATATTGTTATTAGAGTTAATTTTCCTAGCTGAAAGGTACTCGTGTGTACAAATATTGATAAAATGAAATGAAATGAAATGTCGCATTGAATAATTAAATGCGGCAGTAGTTCACCAGGCTTGTCGCATTAAACGGCAGAAATGCGACTCGATTTAAAGGTAGAATTTGTGTCGAGTCGAATTAAATTGATCTCACCGGGGTCTGCACTTTACCAAAGAAACTCAAAGGGTTTGATTGACGTGGCTATTGTGAAACGTGCATTCCAGTAGTTCAAGGCAAGAATGTGACGCAATCGTTATGTTCAATGTCGTTATACTCGCAATTTTCACTGATCTTCAGGAGCCTATTTACTGCTATTGACCAAGGTTTATGAACACGTTGGATTTAGGTGCAGCTTTTGAACTTTCTGCTTCTTAGAATATCGGAATTTGAAAACTGTTTGCTAAGAAAGGCTTGATACTGAAACCATAAAGAAGCTAGGAGAATGTCAAGGCCAAACCTCTTTCCAATTAAATGAACACATGTATCCCTACAGGTAATTATGGATCACGCCAAAGCATGCCACTGTCAAACGCATGCGTGAAAGTAAATGGCGCCACATTTGATTTGATGCGACAGAATTTTATTCGACGTTTAAATCCACTGTCACATTTTGCTGTGTTACTGTCGAATTAAATTGAATTTAATTCGACGCGGCAGAAATGCGACCTTTAAACCAGGCCTTAGAAACACTCCCCAATACCAGGGATTCTTTTAATAATTAATAAATGGACTTGCTTGCCCAGTTAGAAATGTAGATGAGGGCGTAGGTCCTACAATACAAATCCAAAGTGCCATGAATAAAATAAAACCGTATTACTATGGACATGTTCTTTCTGTCCTTGCACAATCATGGAAAGTAGTTACTCAAATTGCGACCCCCAATTTATTTTGACCTCCCCGTTTATTAAATATCAGAATTTTTCCCGACCCTACTGTTTATTAGGACCCCCTGTTTATTTAACACTCGAGAGTAGAATGGGCAAAAATTGTAAGTCTTGATAAAGCTTGAGCCCTTTGCTATTCTTAAATTTCAGCGATTCTGAGCGATTCGATATTCTCATAAACTATATTTTTATTTTTAAATTTGTATACCTTCAACCAACAGACCTTTTAAAATAGCGTTTAAAGGAATAAACGTTAATGCTTGGGCTCAGTTCCTAAAAAAGTGTTGTTTTTATAGGAAATCACTTTTTAAAGAACCTAGTACTATACAGCCTATATGTAAAAAGCTATTAGAAGTGCATAAAAAAGAATTTTAGAAAAATTGCACATTGAAATCGCCCTATGAAAACAATGTGAATATGACACTGCCTTGCAATTTAACTCGTACTGACGCCATTTGTTTGTTACAGGAAAAGTGAAGGAAATTTTTCTACTAGACCTTGAGCTAGGTGTCTTATAAAAAAGAAGAACGTGTAATGCCCTAACCGTGCTGCCCTATGGATTTGCTCATTATTCTTTAAATTCCATCAGTTTCAGATCCATTCAAATTCAACAACCTACAAAGAACGTTTGCTCTGACGTCAAATTTCAAAGTTCTATTCGTTGTTCCCTATATGGCAGTTATTGACCAAACAAAAGTACCTGGATGGTACAGCTTTATAAAGTGGCACTCTTGGCTGCCCAATGAACCCCCCTCTAAATAATAATTAAAATAATTTTCCACCCAGGACATGTGCATCTCACCCAAGGCAATTTTTACAGGAGATACTTAAGGCTGCAGGTACAAAATAGCATAAGGAAAGCACGCCGATTGCTCAATTATTTTTCTCGTGATGGGCAAGCCAGTAAAACGTTCAAAGCGCAAGTTTATGGGTAACCAGTTTGTTTCAAGGAGTACAGATGTTAGTGAAGCTACGAGGGTGCAAAGAAAGAGAAGAGGGAGACCACTTAAAGCTAGTTTCTCTGCTCGACCAAGAGAAATCTCTCAAGATGGCCCTAGGCCAGGAACGTCAAGAACAAGGATGAATGAGGTTAGTGATCATGACAATATACCACAAGCACAATCAACACCAAAGCCTACAAATCAAAAATCAATGTCTTCCAGGAAAATACAACGCACAAGAGAACTTTTCTCTACTGTTGAGCAATATTCCAATGCTGCAATGGATGACATTTGTGATGAAGGGTATAGATTCATAGATATTAATGTGGTATCAAACGTTTTCAGCATGCTTCCATGTCCTGATTGCCTCTCCCATTCGTTAGTATTTGGTGACATATTAAAGAAAAAGATTGGCTTTGCTAGTTTTCTGCTTCTGTCCTGCAAAAGTTGTGCTTGGTCACATGAATTTTGTATTTCAGATGTAAAGCAAGGAGGATTTGAAGTCAACAAACGTGTTGTTTATGCCATGCGCAATATAGGCCAGGGCTACTCAGGAGCAAAGAAGTTCTGTTCAGTCATGAATATGCCAAACTTGCCAACAAAAAATAATTATTTAAAACTGAGCAAGGTTCTAAAGTCTGCAGCTTTAAATGTTGCTACTGAAAGTATGGACAGAGCCATTCAAGAGGTCAAGCCGTGCTTCAATACCGGAATTACAGATTGTGCTATGTCTGTAGATGGTTGCTGGCAAAAAAGGGGCTATGTGTCAATGAATGGCTGTGTAGCATTCGATTGCTTTTTTTTATTTCAGCGTTGCTTCATTCTATGGACTTGGTAATGCTACTTTCACAAATACTTCCAGCCCCCGTCCATTCCCGACTATTTTGACCATCCTTCTATGAGGCACCAGAGAGTAGAAGAAAACAAGTAAAACAACAATATCATCCTAACAAGCCTGTTTCGTGGTCATCAGGGAGTAATATAATAAATGAATAATAATTTGCATAATAAATTCAATCTTAATACGCCTGATCAAATATCAATGGTCAAGTGTTACATGGCAGTGATTTGCTTCTATGGTGACATGATGATATCCGTTAGTAAGATCTGGTCGGTCGATGATAAAGAATTAAATAAGAATCACTTATCACCCCTATTTTCTGACTCTTGTTGCGGCTGTTTTCAGGACTTCTTTAATCACGTACAACAACATATTCCACAACCACTTTGAGGGGATATTTCCTTATAAACATAGAAATAGTAATAGCAACATCAATAACAGTAACAATGATAATTTATGTAGGCCCTGGTGAAAATGATCCGAAATTTCACCTTAGGCAAAATACGGTCAAGTTTTGCTACCAACTCAACATTTTTTTCAACATCTGCTGAATCTCGGGATCTTGCATCCTAGGCGCAGTGTTCGAGACGCTGCGGAGAGTGCACAAAGAAAATGTCAATGGAAGTGTTTTAAAATACTTTTCGCACAGCATTCTATAACGATAATTTGACTTCTCGCACAGCATTCCATCAAACTTCATCAGGGGTGGCACCAGTGGGGGGTTGGGGGGCTGTAGCTCTCTAAAACTTTTACTAGTCCCCCTGTCGGCTGCTAAATTTCCGTGCACCGTCAATATAAAATCCGTAACCTATTTTTTCATTATATCAGCTTAGCTGCTCACGTGATTATATGGGCGAATAGCTTTCATACATTACTGCAGTGCATAACTTTGTATTGCACTATCATATGCTGGAAGAAAATATCATGCCTGCTCATAAAAGGGCTTCACCCCTTTACCCCCTCTAGGGCAATGCTTCTCAATTATTTGTGCTTTTTCTCCTGACTGGAAGACAAATTATTTTATGCCCCCCCCCCAATTGCAATAGATAGGATCATTATCTATAAAATGGGTGTAAGTATACCAGCTCCAAAAAGTCATACGTACCCCCAGCGACTTGAGAAGCGCTGCTCTATGGTCTTACAGCTTTGACGAAATGCTTATTTTTCATTCTACTTATCACTGAACATTTTGAGTGTCACAAAAATATATTAGTAGAGTTGAACTATAAACGGAGCATAGTTCATAGTTACTTAATGAAGGATTTGACAAAGACTAGCAAAGATTCCAGGCAAGTTATGGAGCTGAGAGTTTGTTTCTTATAAAAAAATGCGTGTAATCAATCTTGGTCCATCCTTTATACTGCTAGTACGGCTTCTGCTTGTTAGCAACACTATCAGGGGGGTAAGCACAGTCTATTAGCATAGCCAAGAATTCTGCAGAAATCTGCATTATCAGTTTGAGCGCCAAAACGTTAGGATTGTTCGAAGCACAAGACTGGCAGTCAAGAGAGAAGCTATATTGTAGAAAAGTGATCTTATACTTGGTTGTTGCATAATGCGGTTGAATATGAGAAAGATAATAAGTTGATAGAGCATTATCGTTCCGTTATACTGAGGATTACTGGGAGATTATTTGATGACAAAGGATGTAAATACAAGGCCAATGCAAGGATTTTGGTGAGTTGTGTTTTAGTTGTAACATCCCTCCCCTAAGGAAAACCTAGAATTTTCTGTGGAATTATTACGTTCTCAGTATGGCTGTAAATGTGGAAGTTGCGTATTTTGCGATACCGGAGGAGGTTTTCATTGATAGGCAGAGGGAAAACCCCTGTGCTCATCATTTGTTGACTTAAAGAGCACATGACATGTAATGTGAAAAATTGTCATCCTACGTTATTTTTAGCGCTGAAGACCATCGCGTAGAAAAAAATGCGATAGCCCTGTTAAAAATCTTATTTCGGGTTGAAACATGGGAATTTAGAGAAAAACTGTCTCCGGAGTCCGGGCCGAGACAAACGCGTGCCTCTGGCGCGTGACGTCAGATTGCTTGCATGTTTACGAAAACAAACTGCGACATAACCGCGAGGATATGGACCACTCTCAGTTTTTTTCAAATTACGTTAACTTACTATTTCTTTGGAAAGTGGTAGCAATGGAGATGAGTCCTATGATGGTATCTGCAGTACATGCTCCAGTTCTGACAACAAAGCAGCTGCCATTGTGGCTGCTTTTGAGCCATACGAAGGCAAGCCACCAGCTTCAGGCCCAGATCGAAATGAAAATCCAACAGGTAATGAAGAACCTGATGGGCTCTCTCGTAGCACTTGAAGAACGATATGATCTTGTTAGCCATGTCAATAACTCGTGTCGATGTAACCTTTGCAACAACAGCAAGTTGGTGGGCGCAGGGAGAGTTTCGTTGTCACAGAAAAGTTCGTGAAGCATATGGAAAAATAAAGGAAACAGAACGAGTAAGCCATCAATATTCTACAACTGTTTCATTCTTGCTTCTTAACCTGAATAATATAAAACCAGTATTTGCTATGTAGTAGTATAGACTGACAAAAACCTGCTCCTTTCCAAAATTTGAGAGGCCTTAAAGTCTAGTGAAAGATTTGATTTTTCATAGGTATATGAGAGCAGTTGCTTGTAGAATCTTGGCAAGATGGGTGTTTGGATATGTAGACTGGAAAATAGAAGACCATTATCAGCATGGATTTAACATTACATAAGGACAAAATGTATCTCTTGGGATGCATCTGGTAATGCAACAGCAAAGGAAAGAGCTCAGATGTGTCAACCATGTACAACAATTCCAATAAAGCAATCCTTCAATTATTCAGAACAGCTTCAGCTATATGGTTCTTTCTTGTGTCCATTTCTTACAATTAGGTGTTTCCCTTCTGGTACAAGGCTAGATACCAATAGCTGTCTGGGCATTCTTGGCTTCAAGTTCATTTTGTTCTTCAACTAAATATGATAAAGCATATGAGAAACTAAAGGAAGATATTTGGATAATGATAGATTTGCAAATTCTTGTCAAACCACACAAGGTAGTAAATCAAAAACTCACAACTGTATTCGCAACAAAATGTCATTATAAAGAACATAAAGTAGTAGCTGAAGGCCTTAGTTTCTACTCAGTTGAAGGCCATAGAGTAGGCTGAGACCTTAACTTTTTTCTCCTTGTATTGCCTCACTGCATCACTCTTGCAAGTTTTATTCTGGAATTTATGGCTGATGGGTACTGGCTGGTTTGCCATAAATTCATTGTAAGCAGGCATCAACTGTGATACAGGTCTTGTAAATAGCAATTCTTTCATGTCTTGTACATATTCTATATGAGATAAATTATTACAGGATAAAACCCAGTATGAATGGCAGAAGCTACTCTTGGAAATTGAAAGTTTTTGAGTTCACTATATGACCTGTACAAAGAGCAGATAGTAAAAAGCAAATTGAAAAATTGTTTCCAGTTGGACAAACATCATTACCATAGGCTGGTGGTATTTATTGCTCTTTAACAACCTCCTCTCCATCGTTATATTTAGGCCATACCATTTTGTAATATTGTTCCCCAGTTTTTGAAACCTTGTCCCCCTGCGCAGATTCTCATTGAAATGAGTACTTGCCAAAATATGCCTGTATTAGAAATTGAAATCACATAGCCTTATTTACAACAGGTATATTGCTAACAATAGCTATTTACCATTTGTAATATACACTATCTACACAAAACATTTAATATGATTTTCACTATTCTTTGTACATTCTAATACAACAACTATTCCCTGTAAAAATCTAAATATGCTGATATCAAGAAAACTTGAAATATATCTCAAATCATCTTGAATCTACCTGCAAATTGTTCCCATCCAAGAAAAGCTTATCATTTTGGGGTGCCAGAAGTTGAGAGTGGCATGAAAACCTTCCAAACAGCTGGTTTGTCCATTTGAAGAAAATGTCCTTATGTCATTTACAATTTGTTGGTTTAGCAATATTGAATGCAACTTGTCATGAGCAGTGGTACCTAGCAAATGAGATCAGCTTTTTCAAAACAATACATATATACAAAATATTTACAATATGAATATTTTTTGAGTGTGTGTATACATGTATATTTATAATATATATTTATAAATACTTTCTACCACAGTGATGTACCCAGACAATCTGGTTTGGAGTCTTGGTAAAATGTTTCCAACCATGATATTAACATAAAGGCCATGGTAAATAATAAATGTATGCTGAAGTCCATGTATGATGACTACCTTTCTTCAAGTTTCATACACACTGGGGAGTGACATGACTCGCACCCCATCTATTTGGCTCATTCCTATATAAAATTTTGAATTGATAACTGAACCATGGAATATATCAGATATTGCAAAAAGCTAGATACCAATGCTAATCCATTTCCTGGGCTCCAGTTCATCATGCAAACATTTCTGGAACAATGCATTGGGGGTGATTCTCATGTTTTCCTGCAGAATGCCTTATAAATGAGGTCCACTTTGCCTCAATAATATCTTCAAAACCAGCCTTTGTTGTTCTTGCAGCCCAGTACAGATGGTTCTGAAGACCAGCTATCCATTCCCTAATAATTTGGAAATCTTTTTCCCTTCCAACTTTCAACAATTTTTAGTTATATATATATATATACATATATATATATTATATATATATATATTATATATATATATATATATATTATATATATATATATATATATATATATATATATATATATATATAT
>OLMO02000009.1:25135518-25145942 GCA_900291935.2 Cassiopea xamachana | reverse complement strand
CTGCTACCTCAGTTTGGAGATAGATTCCTTTATAACGAGATTACGTTGGTTGGAAAAGGGTCAAAATTTGACACATTTTATTCCTGGTAAACATTCGTGCCTGAAGTTGCATGTATGCAACGGTTTTACGGTCATTTACGGTATACCGAATAACCGTCTTTGGCACTTATTCAAATTTTCGCATTCGACCAGGGACGGTTATTCGAGTAGGTGTGGTTATTCAGTAGGTCCATCCAATCCGCTTATCCTTGAGAGGAAGTGGCGCCCCTGACAGCTGTCCGAACTCATCCCTGTTGTTAGCCAGTCTTCCAGCCTCTATAATTGATATTTTCAGCACATCCTCTATGTCCTTCTCCCTCTGTCTCCTAGGCCTTCCTCATTTTCTTTTCCCATTAACCCTGCCTTCCAAGATGATCCGTCCCATTCCATCATGCCTTTTAAGGTGCCCAAAGTACTTTAACTTTTGCCTAAGTACATAGCTCCTAAGCCAATTTTCTTTGACCTCCAGTTCATTCCTAATCGACTCATTTGTCCGATGTTCTGTCCATGATACCCTTAATATCCGCCTGTAGTATCTCATTTCAAAGGAGTCAATAAGCTTTGACACAGCTTTGGTCATGGTCCACATCTCGCACCCATATGTTGCAACAGTAAAAACGCAAGCCCTAATATTTTCAGTAGGTACCCTTATTAAATATTGCTCGGTACACGAAATGAAACAGAACTTTTCAACCATTAAATTCTCTTTGATCGCTGTAACTAGACCAAAAGGCAATACTATGCAGTTACAATTTCAACTTTGTCATCATCAACGTCTCTCGAAGGAAATTTCAAAATGAAAAATAAACATTTTCATTTCAATTTGACCTTAGAAGAATCAAAAGTGTGGGGCAACCAATCTTTAATTAATATCTATAATGAGCAACATAGTTATATGGCTACATTGGAATGCTTGCTTGTTGTGTTAGACTCTATTAACACAGACTTAACGCCATTAGAATTGTTTTAAAGGAGAGCTCTCTCCTGACAAGAGAGTCGACAAGCTATGCTCGTGAAGCAAGCTGTTGCCAACAAGTCCTAGAATTACCGACTGTTTCGGAAAAAGTGCGGGGGGTGTGTGACACACCCACACCCCCTACTTCGGCAGGCTCCTGGTTGTAAGCTAAAAATGGATGCTAAAGATCAGGGTACACATCTTGCTAGAGAGTAAAAGTAATCGAATACGTTTATGCTTTATCAAATTTTACTTCACCTAATGCAAATCTATTTCACGACTTTCTATTTAGAGATTTTGTATTTATAGATTTAATACGCTTGGGGGTCAAAAGTATTGCACAGGTCGCTCGAAATGGCTGTCACTGAATCATTGACTATTTATTTTTTTAATGGAAAAGAACACTTAAGATGGTACATCTAATATCAAGGATATTTTTGAAATAGAGAAAAACCCATGTTGCTAACGCTACTCGAATTTATCACTACTTTTAGTTCAGCAGATTAACTTCTACGTCCTTCCTTAAAAACAAGTGAATGGCATGCAATTTCTATTTACCTTATATATAAAAATTTACAATTAACCTACTGTACAACTAACATACGTAGGAGAGTGATTGTTTAGGGAGGGAAAAGGGTGTCATTGAAACAGCACTGCAATATTTCAATGGAACAAAAGAGCTAAAAAGCTAACCATTTTTCGATGGATGGTGATTTGAGAGAGGTTGCAGCAGCTTTTAGATGGGCTCTAAACTGGCATTATTAACACAACTGTATTGGCACTTGCTATGCATTGAACACCAAGAACTTTGAGATGCTGCAAGGCGATATTCATTTATCTCTGTACTACTTTTTATTGATCTCAATGGAAATATGGAAATGTTAGCGCACAGGAATACCGGTTTACGAACGGCTTAGTATTTTGAGCAACATACACGCTTTCTGAAATTAAGGAAACAAATTGTTGGGGATATTATATTTTATCATCGACGCAGAAGAAAGATGATTGCAATCCATAGCTTCTATCAATAGTTGACATGTGCTAAATAGATGAAGCAATAAAATTTCATCTGAATCCTCCGCTGTCTGCATGTACTGGTCAAGGTTAACTAAGCATGCTAACCAATGAATGATTCTTGAAGAGAAAACTACAGGTTTCTGCTCACTTAGTTGTAAATAAACTATGCCTCTAAATAATTAAAGTCTTAATTCGACTATCTGGTTTACGCTACAAGAAACTCTATTGAAACACTAATTGAAATGTGGCGGAAGATGCGATAGGACGTATTTCTTGAAATGGATAAATTGTCAATGCTTGCACGTGTATTGCAGCAGAACCAAGATCAAAAAATCAAGGAAAGAGGAGATAATGAAACTCACCGTAGTGTCAAAGAAATAAGATGCGTTCTTACCGAAAATGAAATGGAAATCGTATATAATAGAAATGAGGAAGCAAGAAAGAGAGATGACTATTGGAAGGAAACAGGAAAAAATAATGCTGTAAGTAACGCAAACAAATTGAACGGAAAAGTTTGTTCAAAACACGAAAGGAATTTAAGATGGATGAACAGTCAAGAAAAAACTATAGAGAACCGAGAGTACCAACTTGGAGAGATGTACGAAGAGAAAGTGGTTCGATTTGAAAGGGAGAGTAAAAAAACATTATACCAAGATCAGGAGGAGAAAGAGAAATACGATGAACTAGTGCTATACAGCAATGAAACTGAAGCCAAAAATAATGGGAATTTATGCAAGGATTGGGAAATTGCCGAATTGCCGAGTGGGAAGTACTATCTGGATTTCAAGAGTCCTTATTTTACTATGAATGAAAGAATTAAAATAATAGAAGCAGCACTTGAAGACATTAGAGAAAGATATATTGATGCGAAAGATGAATATAACAGATTTAATAGAAAATGTTCAAAAATGAAACGAAAAAGGAGAGTTACAGGATCCAAGTAGTCAAAGCACTTCTAACATCTTAAAATCTTTACTTTTATACTTTATAGTACATCTTCTCTCTTGTTTCTATACTTAGCTTGTGCCAACAATATGGATGTATATTCCAGTTCTACGATGTACAAGTCAAAAATATCTTAATAATCATCAAACAATCCGTTGTTCTCCTTTTCATAAGCACGATTTCCGCAAATTACATTCAAGAATCACTAGGACGAACGTTTCGGAAATGGCAAATCGACAAGGAAACTTTGATCAGAAGGAGAGAACAACATTATTTTTCCATCAGCTTTCAACTCGTCCAGCAATGTCCATGCCTAGAACCCTAGCATTGAAAATCTATGCAATCTACAGTGTTAAGGATGCGAGATGATTCTTCCACAAGCCAAGTTTTATATCTCCTAATCAACAGTCCCTTGGCTCTGCGATTAAACTAAAATAATGAAGTCCAACGTGTATTCCGTTCCAGTTATGGAAACCCTAAGCAATTTTGGGGCTGCTACTAGTACAAACTTTTCTATAAGGAACCTACATGTAGAAGGGCGAAATATTTAAATAACTTAAACTACTAAAGGAAAAATCCCCAAGACACTTTTCAATTTGAATACTTTTATAACTGCACGCAATCAAGGAGTCTGGAAGCCAGCTTCATTCATACACAGCCAAAGCTGGCATGGATTCCTTGATAAGAAGAAACTTTTTGAGATAGGCCTTGAGATAGGCTCCTTATAGAAAAAACCGTGCACTTCAGGAAAAAATTCCCAGATTTTCCCTGATATTCTCAGTGAAATCCTACTCATGATGATTTCCCTTGATATTCTTACAACCCCCAACCAGGAACTTGTCATTTCTTTGGGCAGAGATGCGGTTTGGGAGAGCTTCATAAGGACTGCACAAAAGAGAATGATACACAGAATGGGAAAAATTTCGCTACTCGAATGGATGAGTGATTGAATATGGAGGAATTCGTCGCTATGAAAAAAAACAATACAAAACTTACAACTTCCCTGACTTTCCCAGATTTTTTGACAATTCTTTCTTTTCCCCACGGTTTTCCCTGATTGAACAGAAAATTCCCTGGTTTCCCAGATTCGATGGCAACCTTTTATTTCAAGCTAACAAAAACTGAAACCATCATTGCCTAAAACAACTGGACTCAATGAATGAGTTGAATTAATCAATTTCAATGCATATTATTTGAAGTTACACAGGGTTTCCACGCTCTTGCTACCAAAATAAAATAAAGACGTTTAAAAAAGGAGACTTTCTAGCAATTTGTAGGGAGGATTTGGCTCGATTACGACAAAAACCCATTAAAATTAAGACGATCTAAGGAGGTTTTCGTGTTAATATCCCCTTCCATACTGACAAAATCGACTTTATCAATTTATGTCTTAAAGCAAAATGCAAACAAAAAAAGTAGAGTTTTCCCACAACAACTTTTTGCAATAAGATGGCATGAGGCTCCACATATTCAATTCTCTTTCACAAAAATATCACAATTGCTATTAGAAACTATACTCCCTAAGGAGATTTTGATAAATTTGATATTAATTAAGGAGTTCTAAGGATTTCTAAGGACATTTTCTTTCTTTAAGGACTTTTAAGGAGGCGTAGAAACCCAGTTATATTTACTATAAAATGCAGCATGATTTATTATCATCACACGTGTCACGCATCTAGATAAATTCCAAGGAAAAACTATACACCAAATATTTTGATGAAATTTCTCAGATCATTACAACGTTTTCATGCATAGATTACAATGCACCAACGAATGGGGGAAACATCGTCATAAATCCACATGAAGTTTTGACCAACAAAAACACATAGCAAGGCCTGTTTGATTCCATATCCTTTTGTTTCATTGATAGGATGTTACCATGACAAACAATTTGGTTGGTATACTAAAGGTTCAATTCCTGAAAAGAAGAATTAGTTCAATTTAACAAAAAATATGACACCTCTTTAATGACTTGACATTCTGGAAGAAAATGATGGACACAAAACAAGAACCTCTTTCTCAGCACGAGAGGGGCGATGACGTAATGATACCACAAGCAAAGAACTAAAAATTTCAATAACCAATTTGACTATCCAAAGTTGAACATAACATGAAATTTGACATGAATCGAAGTAAACAACTGCACCGAAAGCTTAACAAAGCTATACCACTACCTTTCGAACATAGGCAGGAAAGACAAAAGCAGATTCATGAAGCTTCTCGTCATAATAACGGATATCCAATCGACCCTTTTCTTCATCGCTGAAAACGTTAAGGGGAGCCTTGAAATTTGTTGCCTAGAAACAATTGAAATAGCTTAGATGAAAAGCAACGGAACCGAGACTCTAACATAGAAATGAGAGCGATGTTTACATCTGTAAAGTAACAGTCACTTCTTCAGCATTTTGAAAGAAAAATTTCTCCCTCGTAAAGCTAAAATTGTAAATTAGAAAGCAAAACTAAAAGAGCCACAAAAGGAATATCATTAAAAACTCTAATTAAATGAAAGTAGTCTAACTGCATAATCTCGGTAGATGGGTACCTACCGGATTTTTACTGCAAAGAACAAAACCTATCACTCCACTTGTATAAGTTGGTACGGATGAATGTGCGTAAGAAACGACGGGAAAAAGTTTTCTAGAGAACGTCAAAATTTCTTTGATAAGAGGAAGATCAATCCAGAATGATTCTCCTGCAATTGAAAATAAATCTTTACGGAGTGCAAAATGAAAGCAACTCAGGTACATACAATAGTCACTACTACAGCTATAAAAATATTTGGGAACTTCCCCTAACAAAGAAAGACATTATAAAACCGTACTTTTTGATGCTACAAAATGCTAATTTACTGGAAATAGGTTAACAACTAACCAAAACATTAACGGCGTCAAAGCAAAATTAGCACAGGCTTATATCATGTGATCTGTCTTTCTCTCGCGCAAATGTGAAAACATTTTACTGCCTTTAAATATTTTTGCTTCATAAGTTTTTTCTTTGCTTGATTGGTGCAAAAGCGAAAAAAGCATCTGATCTTTTGATAATGAGAGATATTCTGTGCTAATATTTGCACCAGAGTGGTCACTGTGGCAAACACATTCACTCCTATGCACAAACAGGCATTAGTTTTCAAGAAAAGGCCTACTAAAATATCATGACTTAAAATCTGGACCATTTTGAAAACAAATTCAAGGTGTTTGAAAAATCACAGCAGAATCATAGAATATTACGAAAGCAACACAGCTAATAGAAAGAAATATTTGTACAAAATTTCACATTTGATGTTATATTTTCTAAAATAATGCTATGACATAATTATGCTATGACATAATTAAGCTACTATATAATTATGCTATGACATAATTAAGTTATAATATAATTATGCTATGATATAATTATGCAATCAATGATTCAAAGTTGTTTAGAAATCCAAGACATTGGCCCGCCCTAAAATCTGAAATTACTTTAAAAGTATGACAAGTATTGCCAAACGAGAAATTAGAACCAAGGTATTTGCCGAAATGTTTGGTGTCGAACAATCTTAAGCAAGGAGCTTGATCCTTTTGCTGACTAAAACAAAATGGCCAATACTCAAAAGTGAAGTTATCTTACAAGGTTCCTATTTTCTTAAAAATATAGTTGGAAATTCTGTATATCTGTTTTCCTGTACATATAAATTCATTATTACCCGGGCAAAAACCATAACTCTAAATATTTTAAATGACTACCTTGAACACAAAGAAGACCATCCTCTTTGAGGGCACTCTTCATTAAAGCATAAAACTTCTCACCAAAAAGCCTTTCTGCCGGTCCTTGAAAAGCAATTGAGGAGAAATAAACAACTGTTAGATTAGTCAAAAACAAATTTAAGGTAAATAAAAGGAAGAAAAAATGAAACTATAGAAAACAGATGTGCATGAAATGAGATTACACGCAAAAACTTTAAAAGCACTCAGACACTACCTGAAGGGCTATATTATTGGGCTAGTAGAAACAAAAAATGCTCAGCAACTTTGCCAAAAATCAGTACTAAACATGAGAGCGAAGGATGTTTTACACATAGGGGCTAAGTTATAAAACGATTAGGCTATAAATGTAAGATTTGCTGAGAATAGGCTGGATTTCAAGGAAACACACGATTTCCTTACGAAAATTAATTAGCTTTGTTACACCAGTCTTTCTAAAATTCAATACGGACTTTCCACTCACGAGATACCAATTCGTAGCTAAAAAATTGTCAGCTGGGATTTTCTTTCTCTTCTCGTAAGGCAGGTCGTGAAATCAGCAATACTTTTGATGAAGCCTTTTATATTGGTAAATTTCATTTCATATTTGTATTCCAGAATATGGAAAACCATTCTTTCTGTCTTCCATATTTACTTTTGGGATACAAAGATCACTATCACTTATAATCTTCACTATTACTTTGCCATCGAACTAAAATGGGGTTCTCAACACTAAAAAAGGTTACTTTAATTACAGCTACAGTTCTATTTTTCAGTCGCTGAAGGGCATGATGGGTAGTTGCAGAGAGATTCTTTCAGATGACATCAACGTAACGTAATTGACTCTCGAATACAGCACGACAAACATCGCATAGCCTTGATTGAGTTACTATATCGCTTTGCTAGCTAATTTTCTAACCAGGGCTACAATGAATCATTCATTAGATACAAACTGAGGCACAATGTAAGGCATGTTTTTAGGTGGCAAAAAAGCAAAGCCTTTCAAAACAGTGTTCCTAAAGTGTCATCCTTCAAAATAAAATTCCCAAAAACCAGCAAGATTCTCAAACTTTTGGCAGGTTTGAGCCCCCTTCCCCACTCAGATACTATGCTACTATGTACAAGATTAAGTGCCTATGTATACCATCTGGATCGCTAATGTCAGCAATGATGACATCATACTGAACAGACTGCTGCTCCAAAAATTTGAACCCATCAGAAATATGTAGTGTCAGCTTCTCATTACTGAATCCAGATGCCATTTCTGGAATGAATTTTCTACTGACATCAATAACCATCTATAACACAATGTAAAATATTTTATGAGCAATACAGTTGGTCTTCAATGACAAATAAATAGGAGCAGAATCCAATGGGGGAGGCCTTTACTCTACCAAGCAGAAAAGGAACCAAATTTTCAAAAGTACTGCATCTTTCATCTTGCAGCAATCAACAATAAAGCCTGAATGTCTTGGCAAGAGAGAATCTTGCTCAGGTTGGAAATTAGGGAAACTAATAAACAGGGGATCAAGTAAGCTTAGGGGTGGAGAAATTTTCAAAAATGAATTCAGCAACCCCTTCCTGCCTTTTTGGTACTGACCCTAACCACTAACCACTAAGCCTAATCAATGAAAGAAATTTACTGCACAAATAGTCTAGGAAACACCAATTGAAGTAGCATTATTAAAAAGCTAGAAAATGTTTTTAATCATGTTTTTAGCAAAATAAGGTGGTTCATACATTAACATTTTCTTGAAATTTCTTGCCTACGCAATGAAATTACATGTTCATAATTGTTTGAAAACTTCACATGATGCTCATAAGGACTACATTTTAGGAGGGGGCTCATCAAGGGGTGATCATTAAACTAGGCTGCTCAACAAAGAATACAAAATTAAAGCTAAGCAATACATCATTTTCCAATTATTTCTTATAAACACACAATTACTAAATTATCTTACCATAATAAAGTTAAGCATAACTGAACTCTTTGTTCACTTTTATGCTTCAACCATTCTTGCAAACCATCTGAATGAACTGTTCTATATATAGTACAATTTTGCTAATGAGATTCCCTTTTCTAATTTGAGAGGGGCATTCATTTAAGCTGAGGTACTCATTGCATTTTTTGCCAACAGGAGGGGTGCTCATTTGAAGGGGGCACTGATTTAAACCAAGGCACTCTTTCAGATAATTACAATAACTATAAGATTTCAATTATTAATGTTGATAAGGGAATTAACAACATAAAGTTTACTACCTCATCAATTTCACACAAATCAATTTTGTCAACTGATGGGTGCTTTGCAACCTCTCTTGCTACACCACCATCTCCTCCACCAATTATTAATACCTATTAGAAAAACATCAACTAAATATGTTCAAAATACGCAGGTTATTCTAAGTACCAAGGTATACCAGAGTGATGGCCCAGTGGTTAGAGCGTCTGCCTCAAAACCAGAAGGTCAAGGGTTCGAGCCATGGCTGAGTCATACCAAAGACGTTAAAAATGGTACCCACTGCCTTCTTGTCTGGTGCTCGACGTATGAGACTGGAATGGGAAAGCTAAACACAGGGAGCTACCAGTGGACCAGCCCCCTACTGCAGCTTTCACTGCATCTGCAGATCTGTGGCCTAGGGCTATGCAAAACAGAGATAGGCACCACCCTATGCACCATCAAATTTTTTTAAACCAAGGTATAGAGAAGTAAAAATGAAAAGAAAATGAATTAATCTGAGTGATCAGCAGGATAAACAATATACTATTTATTATTTTTCACAAAGGGTACAACCAGAAGAAAAAATTACCTTCTTTGGATTTGGGTGGCAATTCAAAGGAATAAATGAAATCATCTCTTGATAGGATAATTCATCTCTTGATGTACACTGAATGATACCATCCAGAACAAGAACAATGCCATATGTTTTACTAAAATAAGAGTCACTACTTACAAGAACATGGATCCCTTTCTTAAGGTAAAACTGAATACCTTAATATGAAAAAAGCAAGAACTAGCTATTCTTTGAAAATCTAATGGTTGGTAGAATCTCATCTTAGGGAAAGTTTTGGTATGTTGTAATAGTAGTATCGCTCAAAATTTTTCCAAAAAATCAAACTTAAAGACAATCATGCCCAAAAAGAAACTATATAGTACTGTAATAAACTATACACTATATAGTGGCTATACTATAATGTAATTGCACTTTAGCAAACAGTAAATTTTTATTAGTTTCCAAGATTCATGGCTATTAACAGCTTTGCATTTATAACTGTATTTTCTGTATAAAGCAATGGATATTTTTCAAAACATGTTTGCAACAGATAATTTGAAAAAAATTTCCTGTCTTTCAGCAATATTTTTGTACTTCTTACATTCTCACTGCCATAGATGCCTGATTTATGAACACAGAGTGCTTCACAGCATAACTATGTTATATTTAAGAGCATTTATTCCATCCCTCCTGCTGATTCCAACCCCCACTTAATAACTTCTTGTAATGTTTCTGACTCCCCCATGCATTCCAAAACCCTGGCAACTAGGCACTTAAGATTAATGTCCTCTCAAATGTTGACATAAGACATGATCAGTACCCCACCACCTTCTTCCGCTAGGAAGAATACCTCATGGTTTTCAGCCATTAATACAGGACTAGTTTAAAATATGATATTATGAAAACTTGAAAATTTTGTCTCTAAAGACTGTCCTCAAAAATGCCAATTTGACTTGAGCTTGCCTCTCCCCCCC
>OLMO02000009.1:25051150-25135502 GCA_900291935.2 Cassiopea xamachana | reverse complement strand
CCCCACACTCTGCAGCAGTACAGAATATATAATTCATACCTAACAAAACAGAAGTTTCATCTTACATACTGTTTGTAGCCATGGGCATTGTGGTCAGACAGGACGCTGAAAAAATTCCTGGTGGACACCTGCAAGTGACTCACTTTTTAATTGACTAAATCAGTATATGGGCCCTCATTCACAATGTATGGGCTGCAAGAATTAGGTTACCCAGCCTTCTTTTTGGAACCAAAACAGCCCTCTATGTAGATAATTTCCAAAATAGCAGTCACTACCTTTCAAAAACTAGAATCTCTTGGAAGCTTGATTTTCCTTGAAAAAGAATCTTTTCTATTTCTAATCCAAATGTTTGGCCAGGAAATGAGTCACTTTTTTCATAGAACCATCCATCCTTTATGCAGGCCATAATCTAAAGGAAACAAACCAGACATGTAAATACTTGTTACATGTATATCAAGGCTTTATAAAAAAGCATCTCTGCAGACTCAGTTTGTAAACCTACTAACACATCTATCTCTAAGGTTATATAAGCATAGTAAATGGTCTATAGCACTTAGATAGTCACAATCATTGCACTTATGGTAAACTATTTTTGTGGCATGAAATAATAAGTCTACATGAGAACAGGGGTAGTGCCAGGAATTTTCCAATGAGGGGGCTGACTCTTACAATGAGGGGGCTAAAATACAGTGTTCAGGCTACAATAATAGTAAATATCTCCAAAAAAATAGTTTTTCACCTTCAGACAAGGGGCTAGCAGCACTAAAGAGTATGGCACATGTCACCAACATCTCAGGCATACAAGGGTGGGGCAGGAAATTGCTTATGGGGCTGACTCTTCCACTTGGGGCCAAAGTACAGATAGCAGGGTACTATAATTGCTAAAAAATGTTGAGAAATAGTTTTTCACCTTCCAACAAGGGGATAGCATGTTCTAATGAGGAAGGGCTTTAGCTCCCTAGTCTTATACAGTCCCCTAGTTTTATTTATGCTACAGCCCCCTAGTCTTATTTATGCTACAGCCCCCAGTCTTATTTATGCTACAGCCCCCTAGTCTTATTTATGCTACAGCCCCCTAGTCTTATTTATGCTACAGCCCCCTAGTCTTATTTATGCTACAGCCCCCTAGTCTTATTTATGCTACAGCCCCCTAGTCTTATTTATGCTAGTATGTACTTCTAAACTGTGCACTTTAAGTGTGAACTTTGAAAAAATAGACCATAAAATTCTTTTCTAAAATGTGCAAATGTTTTTTGATTAAAAGTATATTAGGTGCACAGACATTGTTATCTATAGTTTGGCATAAGGAGGAATACAAATTCATATCTGTAAGATGAAAGTATGCAGTCATGCATACACTCATATGTACAAACATGCATGCATTGGTTGGCAATAAAACCAGTGGTGCCAGAAACATTTTTGGGGTGCAGGGGGTACCTTATCTTTAAGGGCACTTTGGAGCACAATAACAGAGCCTGGGGTTATTCCCTGTAAAGCTCATGCTGGAGGCTCATTAGATGTTGCACCAAAGTAGAACAAATTAAAAAGAATCTGTTTCTAACTTTTAGGAAAGGGGGCATAAGGAGCTACTTTGTACACACATGGAAAAAAGTTCAGTTGTGAATATACAAGAATGATATAATTACTAGTGGGCAGTTAATCACAGTGTTGGACACATGAGAGTAGTGGGAGGAAACTGGAGGTATGAGGACTTACCCCAGAAAAACTTTTGTGGAAATGACTTCTATTGTGTCAGATAACACCCTTCTTGTAAAATAGAATATAACATGTTTTCATTATTGATCCTATGCAGAAAACAAAAAACTGATCAATAAACCTGCTCTAATCAAATTTTGAAGACTTGAAATGAGAATGGAAAAGTTAGGGTCCCATATAGTTTCTGAGGCCCCCCAGGGGATGTGTTCCCATCTTCTCTAGATAAAATTTCCAAAATCTCCCTTATTCCAAGAAATGTTTTTTGAATACTCCCCAAGAGGAAATGTCAAGCAGCTCCCCAGTTTCTCAAAAGTAGTAATTTGATCCTTAGTTTCCTAAAAAGCTTTTTGCTGATGTCCCCAGCAACAAAAATGGTAAGCTCCTTTGTTCACCATAACCCCTGGGAGGCTCTTACTTTCATACATAGGGGAGTGCTTGTTAGAGATGGCAAACCTATGCCAAGAACAAAACATTCTCCCGCAAGCACAACTGGGAAAAGTCATACTTTATAACAGATATATCCAGTGTAGGCTACATGGAATGCACATGGGGAATACACTCTTTTTTTATAAGAACCAGTAAAAGTGAGGTTCAGGCTGGCTGTATTTAAATTTTCCAAAATTTTGAAGCTGAAATGTTCTTAATTTGTTCTTAAATTAGTAGGTTGATCTTGTTTCACCATGGGCAATTAATTCACAAAAATCAAAGAGTCAAAGTGAAAAGACTGTCAATTCTCCTAAGGCTAGCAAGAAAAAGGCATTTCATATCCATATGTTAGTGGATAGCTTTTTCCATTGTCCAAAAGCAAATTTTAAAATGGTGCTTCAATCTCAGTTTTGTTCTTAATCCCATCAAATTTCAGGCCCATGTTCTTATAAAAGAGCTTTTAGGCTAAATCCATGTTGCCAGCAATTGAATATCCAATGTGGGGGGGGGGGGTACTGGGGGGCAATGCTCCCTAAACAGCAATATTTTCTATTGCAAAAAACAGAGTTAAGAAACTTCCAACATGCTGAAGATAATAAATGAATCATACGCCCCCCCCCAAAGTCCAGTTCTGGATCCGCCCCTGGCTGCCAGGAAAGCTAAGTAAGATCTTCAGCCCTAAGTGCATGAACTGTACTATGGCACTGGGAGTAAGGTACCCCCCCTTCACCAATTTCAAGAAAGCTGGATGAAAAGTGTCACATGGCAGCTTGTAGATTTGCCCTTTCTTCCTTGTGAAGTTGCCCCCTGAAGCCGCACTTGACCCATTTTTTCGCTTTACAACTGCATTATGTGCTCTGGGGACAGACTCTTTATCTACGAGGGGGCCAAGCGACAATCAGTTGGGGGTGTTGCACCCCTATATTTCATTCTAACTCAGCTACATACTATGAAAATAGAGACCGGCTTGCAAGGATTCACTACGGTAGGCCCCTAATACTTCTTATTCATACTACTATCTCTCTTACATTACCTGTGTCTCCAAGTCAGTCACTTAACCGCACCATGTGAAGTCGGCAGCACTTTAAGGCATGCAACTAGCACACTATAGTAGCCACTGTGAAGGTGCCTACCTAGTGTCTCTATTAGGAGGGGTGAGGCAATAGAATAGGTTTCCTTATCGGCCACATTTTAATAGCAGGGAGCGCGATTAGAAGGGGGTGTTAACGTCGGCTAGTTTTCAATGAAAAGATGATGTTAATAGAAGTGGGTATGCAGCCGGCAGCTTTACAATAGAAAAAGAATGCTAAGAGAAGATGTTTTATGCTGGTAAATTGTTTTATTAGACCATAATTTAATTTTCTACGTGTTCCGATCATGATCGATTTGTAAAATCTAATAGAAGGGGGGTGTTAATAAGCAACCGGGATGAAACTTCTCCTGAAATTAATAGATGGGGGGCCATCTATTAGAGATATTAGAGCAGTGCTTCTCAACCTTTTTGATCTAACCGCCCCCCAATTCAACGAATTTTTTTAAAACGCCCCCTCCTCTCGAAATATACTTTCTTTCATCAGTTTCATAAGTAACTATATTATATCATACCTTCTCAAAACGCCCCCCTAAATTCTCAAAACGCCCATTTGGGGGCGATATCGCCCCCATTGAGAATCACCGTATTAGAGTATGTAACTTCACCCAACTTGCTTGCAGCAACAGAGATAGAGGGGTTGGGAGGGAAAGATGTTCCTTTTTGAGCTAAGTACTTCACCAACCAGCAATAAATAAAAGAAGAAAGTTGCATAGATTACTGTGAGCATTCAGATCAATAGCTGAATGATAGTCCATCTTTGTTTATAGGGGTGCTGCACCCCACAACATTTTGCTTGTCAGCAAATTTGCAGTACATCAATAGTGCTAGTCAGTGATAAATACAATAAGTGGTGATTTCAAAAACATTTAGCAAGCGGGATGATATGTGTAATGGCCTAAAGTATGCGTGGGCTGCTTGCAGTCACAAGCCATATTTTCAAAGATGCAAATCTGATAATCTAGTTTACTCATCATATCATGGGAACAAAACTTAGAAAGAACTCAAAGCCACATAGAAGTGCAAAATTCATCATAGCAATACAATTTAAAACGTTTTGAAAAGAAGGTCAATAAACTTTGAAAATAAGGTGAATACAAATGTTTATAGGAGAGGGGCTTCACTCTCTAAATCAACAAAAAAATTAAAAGGGAAGCTCTACCCCCTGATTCTCCTATACATCACCATCAAATACAATATCTGGTGGCAAAAGGGATGTACACTGATAATCTAGAGCATGACCCTTTAAAGAAACTTCTGAAAGCAGCATCTTGGCCCCTACTTTTGCCTTGTCCCCCCAAATCTCCAATTCACTATTGAGTGACTTGTACTGTCTCTGCGTGTATTTAGCATGTTGGGGCAACTAGTGAATGAATTATCAATTTACAACACAAAATAAAGATAATTCCCAGCTTTTCAGTTCACTTCCACATTGTTCAACCCTAAAGTACTGGGCATACCAAACCTCTAGATTGGTGCAACAGAATACAATCAACTACCATCTACTAGACCAGACTCCTACCTGGTCAAAACCACTACTTTTTCACATTACAGCATTTGATGCAAGGTAGAATTATGATGACATCTAAAAGCATACAAAATATGGTCCTATCTACTAAAAAATCAGAATGCGGTGTGACAGTAATATACATACTCTTTCTTGCGTATAAATTTCAAAAACAGTGTACAGCTATAAACAGAAAATATATGGATATCACCCTAGATGTATACAAAATGTATTGGCGCATTCAATGACTGACTGGAATGTAACAAATTACCTCTACCCAAAACAATAAAATGCTTGCAGCTAAACAAAATTTATTATTATGCGGAAATATCAACCA
Organism: Cassiopea xamachana; assembly: GCA_900291935.2. Taxonomy (NCBI): domain Eukaryota; kingdom Metazoa; phylum Cnidaria; class Scyphozoa; order Rhizostomeae; family Cassiopeidae; genus Cassiopea; species Cassiopea xamachana. The sequence continues at coordinate 25,130,426 of OLMO02000009.1, read as the reverse complement.
TGAAATGTTATTGCACTATATCAATCGAAAAAGTAAATCTGGTATTTGTCCCTGAGAATCTGATGTAATTGAATTAACAGTATAATCACTGAATTGAAATGTGACACCATGACAAACAATTTGCTTAAATCCATCAAAACCTTTCCATGATCTTGGGCCTTGTAGTCGTACTACAACACTGTGCCAAACTCCTCTCATTACGGGAACAGGTTCATCAAACATAATCTTGTATATGTTCTCATTTGATGTTGCTGTTGATGTATACCGCATATGCTTCAAAATTTGATTCTCTCTTATAATTTGAGATATAATCTCATATCTCCCTTCACTACTGCCTTCTACTGCACCATAAAGACCCAAACCATCTATGCTTATATCTCTGTCTGTTTGGAACTTAATGCCTTCCTCAGTGCCATAGTATCCAAATCGCATTCCATCTTCTGCAGCAGGAAACCGCCTCACATGGTGCATGGCAGGTCCTATCCTAGCCACAGCTGGAAATTTCAAACTTGGCTTATTTGTTGATGTAAAATACAAGAATATATCTAATGCTTCCTCTGCAGTTAGAAGACCAGATCTAGCAACATGGTCTGCAAACTCACGGTCAGTCATTGTTGGAAATCTTATTAAGTTTAAACAATCTCCAACAACGATACGCAAATTACTTGCAGTGCATTCAATGGCATTTCTACTACATTCTCTCTCTGCCCATCTCAACACAGCTTTGAAAATGTCAATCTCCTCTGCCCAAAGAGTATCCCTGGCAAGCACTGACTTTAATAAATCTCTCGAAATATCATTGAAACTTCGTGAATCTAAGACTTGAGTTGTCCTACAGTCAATTATATCAAGACACCTCTCTTGTAGCTGTTCCTCATTCAGTAAAATCGCTTGAGGTACAATGTCTAAGGCATTATCAGCATCAAGATTCCTCTCGAGGAAAACAACACAAAGCTCTTCTAAATGAGGAACAACATACTTCTTAGCCAGATACAAAGTTCCAAACACGTTATCAGTAGTTAGATGTGTTTCGTCGCAATAAAAGTACCTCAACATTTCCAACAAAGATTCTGAGTCACAATCTTCAATTTTAACTTCATGGCATTCTGCGCTGGGAAAGGAGCCATAAAACATCGCATAAAACACAGGTGATGAAATGGATAGCACGTACTTATGTGCTGGGATTTCATTGGGACTAGGCCCTTTTCCAGCAACAAGCGTTACATCACTCATCAATGGATTATTAAACATACTAGTGTTTCTTGCCCTCACATCCTTCTTTGACACTTGCCAGTGTCCTGCAAACCCTAAAGACTGCATCCGTTCACGCGAATTTTTAACATTTTGATGATAAAACCTTTTATTGAGAACCTCCTTTCGACTACCAGGTTCATTGACCTCTTGATTCTCCGCCATGTTTAAAAAGCCAGACTCTTTAACACCAACAATGGCTTTTCATTGGACATATCCTCAGTTGCTAAGTAACATAAGAAAGTGGAAAGGTGTGAGTAGAATCAGTGGTGATTTCTAAAAATTTTTAAAAGGGGGGCTCTAGGTTGTGACCTCGCTGCAACCACGCCCATATTTTCTAAGACACAGATATGATGCTTTAGTTTAGTACTAATGAAGTATAACAAACAATTGCAAATGTCGCAATTACCATATACCAGTGAATTATTAATCATAGCAATACAAACACTTTAGAAGCTAGGTCAATGCACTTTGAAAAGCAAGGCCAATGCAAGAGTTTTAGAGAGGCTGAACCCCCTCCAAAATGAACTCTAATTTAAGACAGGGGGCTCCGCCCCTGAGCCCCTCCTAGAAATCACCCCTGGGCTGAATGGCCTGAGGCGAGTAAAGACAGGCCATGGATGCTGGGGCGGGATAGAATTAAGAAACTGTTCAACAGTTATGCATCTCTAGGGTATTTGCCTCACCTTAAGCACAGGCGGGGCTACGGGCTTGAGTAAAGATAGAAGTAACAAGGTACTATAATTTCTAAAATTTGAGAAGAGACTTCTTTTTTGGAGCTATCAGTGGTGTATTGCTGGACATTTAACAAGACGGCGCAAACAGGACTTTGGAGACAACGCCCTTAAAAGGGTATGCCCTTTAGAACCGTACAAAGCAACTCCCATTCATTTGTCGATTTTCTACGGAATATCAAATTTGTACCAGGCTATAACATAATTTTGCATTGTGACAACAAATATTGAAAAGAGTTGGCAAGTCTTGAAAAGTTAAAGAACTGCTGTCAATAACTTGGCAACCAAAGGGGGGCTGAGTCTTTCAAATCTTACATGTAATTAACAAGGACGGCTGCTTCCTCTGAGTCCCAGTGGCTATATCCCTAGGGGCTTGCATGCTCTGGTGGGGCTACAGCTCCTGTAGTCCTCGCCTAGCACCACCCTTGAGGGACTTGGGAAGTGTGGGTTTTTAGTTTTTGGGGGTCTGCCGGATAGTGGTGAGTGAATTTTGGAGATCTCAAATACAGTCACAAGAAAGATCTTGTCGATATGACTGACTGCAGAAGACGTTTTACAGAAAAAAGCCTTTTGCAATATTGTTGTTTTAATTCTGACAGTGGAATTTTATATCATGTGCTGGGTGTTGTTGCTAGTGATTTTCTTCTCATATGTAATGACCACTGCACATATGTTTATCCAGTGCTATCATATCTCAAGGTAGTAATGTAGAATGTAGTGTCCTATGTACGATGTTGTATTGCTGAAAGTTTGTATAAAAGACTTAGTACTCTATTGCTGCTAAAGCCGTTGCGTTAGTTTGTTCGACCTGAATACCGTGTGAGCTAAGATCAAAATCCACAACCGAGGATAGATACAACAAACAGAAGCTAAACAAGCAAACAATGCTGCAATATTCCCTTTTTGTTGCAGTATGGTTAATAGAAGAATAAACTAAATGATATCAATAATAAAAAACCATTGTCTCTAACACATACATGGCATAGCAAGCTATATATGGAACTTAACTTAAACTCAAAAAGGGTGTCTTTATAGGACTTTCTCTTTGTGATGGAAAGAAAGTTTCTCCATTCTTACATTAGCTGATGCTTTCAATGCTAAGAATGTAAGTTTTAAATTATCTCTGGGTTCATCCAAAAAGGATGCTTCCATTCATCAACGCACATCAAGCTTCACATATCATCTTTACAGGTGGTAGTTATCATCCTAACTTCGTGGGGGAGGTCGCGGTGGCTGCATCATCCTAGGTCTTCCTCCTCTTTGATCCATGGCTGAAAATGATGAAATGTAACTTTTAATGGCATTGAAAACATCGCTTCACTTCTTTACTATTCACCTTTTTACATTAACAATTGAAAATTTGAGTATGAAACGTAGACTAAGCAGAAAAACTACAAGCACTCTTTGCAATATGATATTATGAATTATGTAAGCAAACTGCGTTAATTCGTAACTCAGATAAATCGTACCTCGTTAAGTCGTACCCTGGAATGTTGCTTAGTCGAACAAATTTTTCCTTCCCCCTTGGATTTACCCAACAACACCAAATCAACTACTTCGCATTAGTCAAGCCGATTCTATACGACTCTTCGGCTAATGCTCTCTCTACTCAGTAATGCTGCTCTTGATTTAGTCTAGTTGGAATTGAGCTTTTTAAAGTTCTGTAAGAATATTTACATTTTGTACTTTTTACATTTTGCTTCAATGGAAATTTTTGACTGAGCTATTTTCCTACTTTGCTGATGATCTGCTAGCCACTGATGGTGATAATGACGTAACGGGAGGTATGAGGAGGAAAGAAGAGATCTTTCAGGAAATTAGTGAGAATATGACAGCAGAAGAAGCGGAGGAGAAGGAAGAGGATACAAGGAATTGAAGTTTCAGGAAAACTAAAGCAGCAAGAAATTCAACAAGCTGTTGAAAAACTTTTCTTCCACATTCACAGAAAGTGGAAGAACAAAAGCAATCCCGTGAAAAAACCCATCACTCCTTGAAACAGATTACAGTTGTGGACGTTTTCAGAAACCTGTAAAAGATGTACACTTCTTTACTTCCTTCTTAACGTTAACTCTTAAAAATGCTGGCTTGGCTAATAGCATCAACAATTTGAAGATGAGTAAGCATAATCCTGATAAGTCCGACTTTTCACAGCTTTTCGCCTCGGACATTCAGTAACCCGGACCACTTTCCTTTCTTCCTTCAGGGTACGACTTGCCAGGGTTCCACTGTAGATCATGATGCTAGCAGAAGATTCACTATCGAGCAAAGAATTCAAAAGTAGAAAGCTATTGATGAAAGACATTGGAATCCTCATTTAGGATGACAAAGTATCTATATCTAGCTACGTACGTTAATTAGACACAAGTCGAATTAAAAGAATGATCAGACAAAAAGTAAAAATGGCAACAAGGGGGGGAAATGTAAAACGAGGCTAACTCATGGCTTCCATTTTCAGAAAGTTACGGCGGGCCTAAATGAGCCGTTCAAGTCGGCCCCTCAAGTTTTTGCCGCTAAAAATTCTGTTTTCGCATGTACGAGTCACCTACATGAGTTGATGGCGCAGAACGGATGCAGTTCAATCTGCGAAAGCTTAAATCAGCAGCCTCCGAAAATTCACCGGCTCTTGTTACAACTTATTGTAATAATCACCCGAAAATAGCAAATTTTAAAATAAATATTTAAAGAAAACTGGTCCTAGCCTTCAGAAGACACATTTCATGCTTTGGTCAAGATGTTTTCTTGACCATATGGCAATACTTCGCAGTGGAGCTATCTGCGGAGTATTGCCCGATATGAATTTAGCAGCCATACATAAAGTTAGTATTAACTAGAAGATTTTTTGCTATCATAATGATTTCTTTATCATACGGTTATTTGGCAATTTTTTTCTAAATTTCTGTCGTAACACTGATCTTAAGAGAGCAGAATCATCCCTCTTTCCTATCATTGCAGTACAACAGACCCAACTGTTTAGAGTAATGAAATACTCTTACTTTTGCCGAAGGTGTACATTTCGTTGCTTTTCATGAACCGAAAGTAGTCATTCTTTCGGTCATTGCCAACAAAAATTCCTACCTGACCTCTCAACAAAACTTGTAAATCTTAAAAACAACATCGAAGTCTTCGCTTACTTGGCGCCAAATGTTATTGGGAATATTGCCTGTTCATGATATTTTAGTTTTCATGAGTTTAACATTTAGGCCTATTTTCCCCAATAGCTAGCAAGGAATTTGAGCACAAATTGACACAGCTAGCAACGAGTTTGAGTTCTATTATGCCTACCATGACTGGACCAATCAACAAGTTTATACAAAAATGAAGATTACCTGTAGAAAACCCACGGAGTTGTTAAGAATGTCAACAAACAGCAAGCATTGTACATTTACACAATATTTATTCTGCGCAACTGTCGCGTAAATTTGTTTCCCGCCCCTACCTATCATGCCTCGCTTTAGTTCTGCATTTTTCCACCTTGTTAAACATGGCTATAAAACTTTTTATTTTATTTTCTCGAGTCTCTCTGACGATTCTACAATTTACCGTAGAGTAAAACTACACTAGGCAAGGCAGCAATCAAAGATAGAACCAAACAAATTCTCTTGAACTGACAAAGAATCTAAGCATATTGCAGCTTAATGTATTGTTCAAGCTAAAATAAGAATTTCAAATGATGGAAAGTACACGCGCTCTGCCCAAATAAAATGAATTGCTTGAACAAACGACCGTAGCATAAATGAATAACGAACAGAGATAATAAAAACAATTTCACTTCACATGTAATAAGGGGGTCACTTACGCATTCTCATCCTTGAGCCCCCATGTGAATCAAATTGCCCTTCGTGCTCTGGTCGCGGTCCTCCAAATCCAGGAAAAGGGGGTGCTTGTCTAATGTGCTGCATCATCCCTCTGGCTGGACCGCTGGGCATTGAACCAGGTGGTGCAGCATTATCACCAAATTGCCCTGGTGGAGGCAAGCCTCCAAAAAAATGCGGATGCATACCAAAGCTTCCAGCTGGGCCAGGAGGAACACCAGGAAAACTAGGAAGAGGTGGTGGAAATCCTCTTTGGCTGAATGGTGGCGCATTGAGGGGTTCTGCTGCTCCTTCGCTAGGGTTTCCTTCAATTTGGCCTTGAGATGGAACACCGGGTGGTGGAATTGGAGGAGGGATAGGTCCAGATCCCTGCAAACAATGAAAATAGAACGCTAATAAGGGACTGTTCATAATTTACAAAGGGGTTGGTACCGAAGAGAAATTGGTTGGGTGAAAGAAACTTTCTGATAAATTAAGGCTGTGGCCATACATTGTAATACAACCTCAGGGTTGGGTAAGATAATTTTTGAAAAAGAAATCATTCTCTTTGGCATCAGCCCCCTTGTAAATAATGAACGTTCCCTAAACAACATAAATATGATAATAAATAATGAAACAAAAAGAAAATAACAGAACAAAAATGCAAACCATTCCAATACAAATGCTTAACCGTTTAACAGTTAACCAAAAAAGGAGACACATTGTCAGACGAAATAAAACCTGAGAATACAAAAGTTCTATAATACGACTTAACACCCTTTCCATATATTCAAGCTTAACGCCCTTTGCATATGTTCAAGCTTAATGCCCTTTGCATATGTTCAAAGATAAGGCACTTACCAACATAGGTCGAGATGGTGGGGGAATGTGTGGTCGTTGCCCTGGAGGTGGAGGAATGGGCCCACCAGTTGACCCAGCTGCACCAATGGGAGGTCTGAAGTCACCAGCGGAAGATGATGGTGGCATAGGCGGTGGTAAAAACGGTGGCTGCGATGCAGGAGGTATCTGCGGAATAGCTGGTGGTGGAGGCATCATCCCATGGGGTGGAATGGCAGGAGGGGGTAATGTGGGAGGTAGATTTGGAGGTGGAACAACGGGCACTAAAAAAGAAAAAATTAACTAATTATATGAATTCAATTTAATTTTTAAGCACTAAATCATCCAAGGGTAAATAGCTAACTTCAATAACAAAAAGCATGTTAGAAGCAAACTGAAAATGCTAAAATTAAAGCCTTATTCAATAAACAAGCTAGATAATATCTGAGAAAACGCTAACAAGCATTTCAGTTTGCAAGAAATGTATTAATGAAAAAGGTTAACCGAACAGTTATCGACAGTGACGACACAGAACAAACGGCCACACAATGATAAATTATATATGGAAAAAATTGATTAAAAGGAACAGCATATATTTACAATCAATACATTTCCTGAAATTTAATAAGTATGATCGTCGAAACGCATCTTAATAATTCTGGCAATTCTAATCATTCTGCGCCATCTAACGATATCGCTACCATTTATTACCATTTCTTATGCTTTCCAATTTTACCCAATGTAAGATGTGTATACTCAGTAAAAGTACTTCTAAAAAGCTACAAATAAATTTTATCACTTTCTTCTATGAATTAAAAATTGTGTGCCAGGCGATCAGATCTTGTGTTTTCTATAAATTTCCTTGTCTAAAGTAATTCCGTGTATGCTGCTGAGCATATAAGTTCGCATGTGTCCTCTCGAGTGCATGAGAACGAATTTACTGATAAACAAAATTAAAATTTTGAAGCATTAAGAAATTTCTGCTGTTTTTAGAGATTAATAGTGTAGCCTACTTAAATATCTAGAAATTTATCATATTTAGCAACTGATGATTGGTTGTATGCAACTCGAAACATGTCTTGCCATAGTCCATGCCCTGAAGAAAACTGTGCAAAAGCACTAATTTACACTAGGTCAGTCCCTGCGGCACGTGCAACGAAAAGTCTGCGCATACGAAATACGAGCTAGCTCAAATTTTTCATGCACATGTTTCCGGACATGGACTGAATAGTCGTAATTTCTCAAACATCACAACTCATAATATAAACACTTTCATATTTCTACCAGTCCATGCCCGGAGACACGTGCGATCGAGCGTGCGCATGTCCACACAAGTGCGAAATCCCCCAAAAATCGACCGTGCCAAAATCACTATTAACAGTACAATCGCACATGCCAAATAAGACCTATGTTGTCGCAATTGCAACACCAGTGACTGTCAATTTTTGCTTTCATAACTCAGCTTTATCCTGTTTTATCCTAAATGAAAAATTTGACATGCTTCAGCAACAAGAAACTCTCTTTACGGATACACAAATCTTGGATCGCACGTGCAAATCCAAATAAGTAAGAGCAATCACTCGTACAAACGAGGGTGCACGTGCAAATTGATGCTCGTGCACCACTTTCTTCCGGGCATGAACTGTTTCTACACACAAGAAGAAGCAGCAGTGAAAAAATCGAAAGAAGATTTAAAATGTATACTTGAGGTATTGGGTGGTCCTGGAAGCAATGGAATTCCAGGTATTTGTTGATGAATGTCGATACCAGCTGGAGGAACAGGTGGAGCGTCAGCAAAAAGTTGATGTGGTCGATCAGTCTGAGTCAATGGATTTTGAGCTGCAAGCAGTCGTTCTGCAACAAAGACATATTGAAAGAATCATTAACATAAGATAAACAGAATTATAAAAAGATACTAGTAATGGGGGCATAAATAATTGAGTTTATTGGCCTCCCTCAGTTCCTTTCAGCTTATGAAATTATTTGCCAAGAAGCCAAGCACTCAATATCCTAACGTCTTGGTTCATGCATTAGCAACCTAAATGGATATTTTAGTTAAACTTCCCGAAATTCTATTGATCAAAATCTTGCAACATTACCACAAACAACAAATTTCTAGTAATTTTATCAAAATCTATACAGTTTACATAGTGCATACAAGCATAGAATTCAATTCAGTTTACATAGTGCATAGAAGCATAGAATTCAATTCAGTGGACACAGGTACAAACCTGCTGCAGATCCATGTCTTTCACCTTTTGAATCTTTTTTAAAAGCATAGGAAACACTTATTGGTCGATTACTGAGGTATTGCCCATTCATGGCTTCAATTGCAGCATCTGATGCTGCAAAACTGGCAAAATTTATGAAAGCAAAGCCCTTTGAGTTTCCGGTCTCTGGATCACGCATAATCTAGAGCAATAATAGGATATTAAATGACTATAGAGTGGTTGTAGACTTGATACTAAATACACTTTGGAGAATTCCAGCAAGTCCACATTCCAAGATTACAAACAATTAAAAGCAAATAGAAATTTTAACAAAGGCACAAAAATGATCTTGGGTTGAAGACTCCAAAAAAAGCAAAACACAAGAGTGTTTCTACAAAGAGGAACGGAATGCACTGGGTAAGGTACCAACCTTTTTGTAATTTATTGTCAGGAAGTATTCCATATGCATTAGAATTGCACTTTAAGGTATAGAACCTTTCAAATCCTGTAGCAAAAACCTCAAAGAGAACCTACTCCCTGAAAAACCATCTCAGTAAAGATGTCCACTAAATAATGAACAAAACAGAAGAAAAAGCACACATGAGTACTTTTCATAAAAAAATGAAGTAAACAAACCTTTGGTGTTTGTAAAATTACTCCAAATGCAGAGAAAGTGTCATAGAGCAATTTTTCATCAATTTCTGGATCAAGGTTTCCTATGAAAACATTTGCACCAACATCAAGATTTTTGTTATGAGCTGAAGCCTGAAAGGTAAAAAAGCAATTTAACCAAAGCAAAATAAAACAGAAGTGTTTTCATCAATGCTCCTTTTAAAGTCAGACTTCATATCTTACTCTGATTCCACATTGATCACCTTTTTCATATATTTATCTTTAGAGAATAAAATCATGCAAAAATTACTGTCAATCATAGTACAAGTTTCTAAGTTGTAATGGAAGTACTGTGGGCCATTTATAAAAGAGTCAGTGCCATATGCTTGCAATTTTTTTGTGGTCAATCATGTATCAATCATGTTTGAATTCTCTTTTATAAATGACCAACAACACATCCATTATAATCCAGGGACTTGTGCTACCATTGAAATAAATTTGTGCGTGATATACAACAAATGAGGAAATTGAGGCCAATGGCACTGGGGTCATTCCATGTCAACTGATCCAGGCCATGTCAATTTTTTGGATCAGTTGATATTGAATGACCCGCTAGTGCAAACTGGCCTCTAGAATTTGAAATGCTAGCATAGCAAGTTTTGCAAAGAAAATGCTTATTGTCCAAATAGAGATCAACACTTGTATCGAGTCTGAAAATAGGCCATCACTTTTGGCAAAATTGGTAGACATCACAGACCTGCCAGCAGAATCACAGTGACTTTACCAGCACAAAATGAATTCCAGCATCTTAAAAATCTTATATTTTCCTTAAGGGACCCAACCATGGTAGGCCCCTCACAAAACAGCCACAGTGCAATTGAAAATTCTTATTTCAGGACTGTTACATTATAGCATGCTAAAACTAGAACCAAATAGTTCAAAAACAACTGAATGAAAGGTAGGTTATTAACAGACTTTGTCTTAATAATACAAAGGATGCCATTAAAGGTGTGTGATCACATATGCATGCCATGGTACACACCTGCAACATCCAAGGTGTGTAAAATATCACACATTTTGATTACTTTGAAGTAGCAAGTTGTCATTGCTAGTTTTCCAGGTTGGGCTGACTAAGATTACATTTACCATTTACTTGTCACAAGAGCTTTAAAATTTTATAACATGTAGGAAAAGAGAGCAATGTTGGGCATCACGTTGAGGAATTCTCTCATTAGATGCCCTACTCAATGAAGTAGAAGAGTACTGGGCAAATTTTTCAACAAACTGGGGGAATTTATAAGTCAGCTATTTGCACAGGGCACCCCAAAAATGAAGCACCCCTAAGCAGGGTAATAGGGCAGGAAAGGGGCTGTGTTGTAGGTAATTTGTACTGGCCATGTCATCGACCAAGCTAGTTGTTCCTCATAATCATCATAGTTTTTACTCATAATCATCATAATTACTTTTTTATAAAAACTAACACATTCAGGCCAAATTAAGGACATATCTATCCTACTTTATATTCACTGGAGAAAGTTGAACCCCCCAAAAGCTCTCTTGAAATTAAGAAGGGAGCTGAGCTTCCCTCCAAGGCACACCTGATTGTAACTAAGATAAAAGGATGCAAAATGAAAAAAAGAAAATGCAACACATGTTCACAATATTGAGTGACTGAGACCTTCCCCCAAAAACATGGTGTGAAAAAATATGCTCTCAGAGTTGATATATTCAGAAAAAACCCATATTTTTTCAGAATAAGTATATCATGATGTTGATGTGTAACATTCACAGGTCATCCATCCTGTATTTTTTCACACCAAGTTTTCATAACATCTATTCTGATTTTGAGTGGAATTTCAATATTCAAAATGTCACAAAGCTGTTCTGTAGTAAGTTGTGGTAATAGTGTATTGCCAAATCAAGTAGCACTGCTTGCACATGATGGCAATGGAGCGCTCCATTGCTTTGGTTGCTTTCCTGAAATTTGCCATGAAAACTAACTAAGAATGTTTGAGATAAGAATTTAATTACAAAATAATTTAACTCAGTTACGTTTACCAAAACCAATTGCAAATTGGTAATCTGGAGGTATGATTTCTTCTGTTTGATGCATAAAAGTTTTTGGGTTCTGGGGCCCTTTAATACAATGTAGACCAACAACAAAAATTCAGTCTGTAATCAAGGTGAGACCTAAGCCATGGACCTGCATTATAGACTTGTGCCCAAACTGCTTAGTTACTCACCTAGAGAATGTTCTAAAACTTCAAATATGATAATGCATCTATATTCTACCTTGTTCACACGAATTGGCTTGCCATAAACTTTTATCATATTCATAATTTTGATTGCATAATCTGCATCATCTTCTCCCATAAATTCCACAAAGCCATATCCTTGATGTGCTTGAGTAATTCTATCCTTTGGCATGTGGACATTCACTAGAATGAAAGACAAGTTAAGTTTGCCAGTTCAATATTTGAACTAAACAATAATATACAGCATAATATATAGCTTTAAACAGAGAAATATGTGCACCAATGCTTTCTATGCCCATACATGTGGGAACTAACTGCAATAGATACAAACACATATGCCAAAATACAGACTTTTGTATATATTAGAATTTGGCATCTTGCATGGAGATCTAGATAATGTAGAGCTATCACTTGCGTGCACACAGGCACATATGTAAATTAACTCATGGCTATCAGTTTCTTCAAGGCATGCACAGGTACAAATTAATGCATTCACAATGTTCATAACTGACTACATCCAGTGGAAGTGCCACTGGGGGAACTGGGGGGGGTCTTGCCCCCTACTTCTCACCAAGATCAATTTGCAAATTTGTCCAAATTGAATAGAAAATGTTGCAGCTGGGGTGAGTGATCTCTAGCAAGATTTTGAAATGGGTATGGAAGTATAATTCTTTAGAGAAGCTGTATCAGAATGAGTAGACAACATATCACCTAGGTATATTACATCAAAAAGTTCACATTGGAGTTTAACTTAATGGCTTTGGGCTTGCTCCAGGGTAGCACGAATAAAATTAAGTAGAGAAAGAATGATGCCACCTTTTGGGAAAGCACGGCACAAAAGGTTTCAAATGCATTTACAAATTTACATCCTCTACAACATCCAAAAACACCATTATTGTAAAATGGAATATAGCATGCTTTTATCATTGATTGTCATTGAGAGAAAACTGGCCCATTTACCTGACTTCATCAAATTATGAAGACTAAGAATGAGAAAGGCAATAAACAATCAAAATATCCCCTTTTTGCCTTCAATTGCTTGCGTCCCAACACAAAGAGCAAAGCAATTTTACACCAATACACCAAACAAAAGCCATAGTTTGCGCTGGATTTATCCAGTGTAAGCTATATAGAATACAGTCAGGCCTTATCCTGCTTACAATAGCTATGGGACTGATTCCCATCATACAAAAAGTAGTCATTAGAACATCCCTTTCCCAAACATTGGTGGCATTCTTTCTTGAATTCTCTTTACTTGTGCTATCTGGGCAAGAAGGCAAAAGTCACTAGATAAATCTCTAGTTTGGGGGGGCAATAAAATCTAACAGTAGGAACTCTGAACTGTATAATTATATGCATGCAATATATAAAACAAGTAATTACCAACTGGTCCTGATTGCAAAAATAGTTCCCATAGCAATGGCTCAGAAACCTTTTCATCGAGATTTCCACAATAAACAGTAGCATCTGGAATAAACTTAAAACTAATTAAGCAGTCAGTTGCATCAATGTTGAAATTGCTGTGCTCTACTTCACAGCATGTCTAGTAGCCAATCTTACTTTCCTGTTACTGTACCCAAGCTACAAGAAGTAACGTAATCATTAACTTGATAATAATGCTTAAAGTACAACTTAAAGTTTCCATAATAATATTGCTGTTCAATTTCACAACACTTAAAATCATGGAAATATGACTACAGTTATAAAATACCTTGATTTCTTTCTTGAATCGGGCCTGCCATATCTGCACTACTCACACCAACAATTATGAAACGTGCTTAACCATCCAACTATAGGCCATTTTCTTAAATGTCCTATCTGAAGACAATGAGGCTTTTAGAATGATAGTGAGGCTGACAATTCAGTGGTAAACAAAAAGAAACTTAATATTTCAATTAATGCCTATAGTTAGCCCCATGGTTTACCGCTATAAAACCCTGCCTTCAACAAGCAGTATGATGATGGTAAAATGGAAATCCACAAGCAAACATGTTTTACAAAATATCAGGACATTTTTGTAAGTGTTTTGCATTTATAGTTATGCCAGTGAATCATGTAATGCAAGTGCTACCAGAAGGCAAATGTGTCACCGGTCATTTCATGCACTTATGTCTGAAGGCCTCCGATGTGGAGTTAGGTTTCCTGTTGGCGTGGATATAGCTTAAACGTTACTATTAGGCCTACTATAATTAAAATCTCAGCGCACGGTTCTTTTGATTTTTTATTCCTCAGCTGGCGTACCTCTGACTCGAGTTTTACACGGAATGCACCCTGGTGTATCCCAAACAAATCATGGCCAGCGTAGATCTGAGGCTTTCTCTCGCATTTGTCTGGTGGTTATACTCGTCATCATACAGGAGCGACTTACCCATATAAGCGACCCCTAATGCCCAAGCCAATAAAATGCAAAAATGAATATTGTCATAAAGCAATCCTCATGCATGGACTTTCACTACTATGTAGGCTATGAAAATACTTGTCAAGCTCATTAAATGTATGGACTGTTGTAATGGGTTTATTAGCTCATTGCGTATACAGCAGGTTGTTTTCAAGGCTTTATAGAGGGCTCTTTAAAGTTTAGTTTTGCTCAGGGCCCTAGGAGCAGCCCTTAAAATCAACAGTAAAATATAAGCATTAAAGCTTGAAGCCGGGAGGATGCAATTACTTAGCATTTTTACCTTTTTTGGGCTTAAGTTTGAAACTTAATTTGAATCTATAACCCAGCTTAAGTTGCAACTTCTCATACTGTTTTTATCATGGCTCTCCTAATTGACTTAAGCTAGGCTACATTTGATGTGTCTCATTGGTGTTTCTTTTTTGCAGAATCAATCAGTTTCACGAAGCAGAAAGCTGAAGATTTATACCTGCTTGATTTGCTTCATTTCTGTCTGTGCCATTTATGGTGTATATTCAGTGCTACATGGTTCCTATGGGAACAAATCAAATCAGCCAGATGGTAATGATGCAAGAGATGTAATAGATCCATGGTATGATACCCCTGAATTCATTTTTTATGTTAGATTTACTTCAGGGGATCGATGGGAACAGGAATACAGGGAATTCTTAATAAGAACTATGAGACTTTTTCTTCCACCAGAAAGAGCTAAAGTTGTTGCAGTCCTTGATGATGAAAAGGAAGCTGACCATGACTTGGGACAAATGATAGCCAATGAATGGCCCTTTCCTAAAGTGTGCTATAGAAAGCCCGAGGATTATTCAATATACCATAATCTAGGAAAAGTGAGAATGTACTTGGATATGTTCTATGCAGATGAATGTACAAAATCCCTTTATATTGGTTTTGTGGATACTGATACATTTTTCAGCACTTTTGTTACTCCAGATATCTTGTTTGAAAATCATAAACCAATAATTGTTGCAAAAGTAGGACCATCAGCTTATCCATGTTGGGATATTGCAACTGAGATTTTTCTTGGGAAGAAGGAAGCACTTCAATGTATGTCAACTTTTCCTGTAATGGTGAAGACTGAGCATATTATTGAAATGAGAAAAAGGCTTGCAGTTCAGCATGCTAAGACATTCAATACATTGTTCAGAGATGCACCAATAGAAGCTGGAGGTTCTTTTTGTATATGTCAGTTTAGTATCATGTGTAATTATCTTTGGTATTATCACAGAAGTGAATACTCATGGCATATTCAATTTGTTCCAAACAGCAACCTAGCAGCTATGGAATTGACTAAAGGCATGGCCTCAAAGCAATATTACAAGCAAGAAATTAATGCAAGCCTAACTGTACCAATTCCAAGGCCAGCAATTCATATTCGATACCTCTTGCTAAATGGCATTAGATTTGAACAGCAAGAACCACCCCATGAAGTAATTGAAGGATTTATTAGAGAAAGTCTTTGCTATGCAGCTGGTTTTGATTACTGCCCACTGAGCTGTGAAATGTACCAACAAAACAAAATCCACAAAAATCTCTTTTTGTTTGAATTTCATCCTTGGTTTTGGGATAGCAGATGCCATTCAGTACAAGTCAAACATTATAAGAAAGTGAAATATTTAATCTCATATTATTTTTCAAGAGGAATGGAAGTATTTGGCCTAAAATCATTGACTCAGTTATGTTCGCTTATTGAAGCTAGTGAGCCTTATGATGCATAATATTTTCATATACTACACTTGTTAAAAATTTTTAACAAAAATGTCTATTACTACTTAGTTTATTTAGAAAGAGAAAATTGGATCATTTTTGATAAATTGTATTACCATAGAGATATGTCATTTTACCTTCTTATTATTGTATATAATAGCTATTTTGCATAAAAAATCATAAGTCCTTTTCTGCTTTAGCAGCATCATAAATGTCTTTTACTGATGTACTCCATCTTGTTCTGTCTTCTGCCAGTAATTTGAAGTGAATGTGAATACATTGACATCTTCATAACGTGAATACATTGACATTTTCTAGAAAGTCTCGTCATTCTAATTGCTGAATATGAATATGCCTACCCTTCTTAAGCATAACAAAGGGTGTAGTATATAAATGCAAAAAGCAGTCCATGCCCTGAGACACATGCGATCGCACGGGCGCATGTACACACACGTGCAAAATCCCGCGCATGAGCGAAAAATCGCCCTTGCCAACATTATTACCCATGCAATTGCACATGCCAAATAGGAACTATGTTGTCGCAACTACAACGCTAGTGACTGTCACTTTCTGCTTTCGTAACTCTGTTCTATCCTGTTTTTATCCATCCTAAATGAAATATTTGACATTCTTCAGCAACAACAAACTCTTTTTTTGCGGATATACAAATGTTGGATCACACGTGCAAATCCAGATAAGTAAGAACAATCACTCGTGCAAACGAATTCGCTGCACAATTCGCCTCGTGCTAAGGCGGATTTCCACGAGGCGAATTGTGCAGCGAATTCGCCGCGAAATTTAACTAAGCATGCGCAGTTTGAGCAATTTGCTTTCAAAGTGAGCGCTTGAAAAAGTAGAAACAAGTTCTACTTTTTCGCGGCGAAAAGCTTCGCATGACGCTTGAAACCAAGGAGAGTGAAGGAAGCACTGATACTGATGATCATGCAATCTTAAATCTCTCACTAGCAAGTGGAATTCTCCTTTCTTGGTACAATCATCGAATATCTTTCTTACCCAAGCACTTTTCTTTGACTTCTGCTTTTTACGATGCAATAGCATTAACTTCAAAATGAGAATTCTCTTTCTAATTAATAGCGGCGTGTTTACGTTTGGAGTCATGATGTAGCTTATTAGATACGAAAGAAGCGCCAAAATTCGCTTCTTCGTGGAAATCAACAAACAAATTCGCTGACTAAATGTTCGCGGCGAATTCGCTGCACAATTCGCCTCGTGGAAATGCACAATTCGTATTTCTTTGTGTTGTAAACACTTAGAGCATCGGTATTCAACAAAATCGTCTTTAAAACAAGAGTCCAAACGAAAAATGGAAATCACAGATAGCACCTAACAATGCTTTGCTTTCTTTATAGCAATGAATGTATACACTAAGTGGAAATACTCAGGGATGTGCTGATGGGGGTGTGGCTCCCCCGAATATTTTAAAATTTGCAAGAATGTTGGCCAAAAGTTAGCCAGGCTGCCAAGAGGGTTGGCCACAGTATTTTCTGTGACCTTGTTTTTTAGTAACAATTTGTTGACAATAGTTGGTCAGTCGGTCAGAACACCCCCCCCCCAACAGAAGGTGTCCCAGCACATCACTGGAGATACTTCCTTCATCCTGGTAGCAAGACCTCTGTGAATACCCCCTCATATTTGAAGCAACATCAAAGTATTCTGCAACAATGTTTAAAAAATGGAATCCCATTTTTCTGAATTCTACTTTTACCTGATTGAAAGGGTCTTCCCCTGAAGCTGATGCTGTTTTTTTTCAATAAAGTTGATTTAATTTGAAGTTGAAATGTTCTCTGCTTCCAACTATTTTCAATTCGTCTGGCTAATGATCTCATACAGTTCCTTCTTTTGAATTGCAAGGACAACCGTCCCTTTCTTTGTTTGGTCTCTTTAAACTATTATGTCTAAATGTGACACTTCCCTTGTTATACAGAATGTGGCGGACAACTATCCAAAAATTGCATTATATGAATAACCTTGGTAAGCATAACAGGAGAACGAATTTGGCGACTTATTCCGCGAGTTATTTTATAGTTTGTACCATCCATAACAGCGATTTCAGGCTTCATTAGGTTTCAAACTATCCAGTTGTTAACTGTAGCATCAACATATCCAAAAGCGTGCACATGCTATCAGAGGAGTCTTGAATAAATTGTAAATCAGCAACAAACGACAGCCGAAAGCACAATTTTCGTCGCATGTAGCGATTCTCTGCCGAATATCACCATTTCATATCGAGGCTGTAATTTATAAGAAACACCTTACTCTGAGCTATACTCATGTTTACTGAACCACGCTCCGTTCGCCATCCACGACGTTCCTCCCAGAACGTAAACCTTGCACCTCTTTAGCATAGTTATTCACCTTGCTTGAGAGATTTTTAACCACATCCTCGCTCGTTCTCTGTTTAAGCTACAAAAGTATGGTATGGATGTTACATGTCATATAATTGGAGGTACTCTGATTAATGTAGCACTGATGTGAGTTTTTTGGAAATGCTGTCAAAAAGTGGAAATGGGAAATACTTCGTTGATGCGATCTACAATTCCAATATATTTGGTCGTTTTATGCAATTTAAATTTATTTATGAGACGCTTTACAAAGGAATAAGCCAAGTAGAAGGTTCCAAAATAGAGCAGTTTGAATTTATCCACGGTGCAATTTTCAATGTCAAATTCTCTCCGGATGGAAGGGTGCTAGTAGCAGCCTGTGAAAATTCGTGTGTACAAATTTATGATCCATTAAAATACAATAGAAAATGCGATGTGATACAAGCACATAGTGGTTGTGTTAATTGTATCGATTTTTTAGACGCAAAAACATTTGTAACAGGATCAGATGACAAAACGATTCGCATTTGGGATTTAAGGAAATTACATGGACCTATTCATGTTCTCAAAGGACATAGAGGATGGGTGAAAAATACAGAATTTGATACAAACACTGGTCTGTTAGTTTCATCATCATTTGATCAAACAGTAAGAACATGGAATATTAATAAACCGGTAGATGGGAAAATTGAAAGTGTTATTGTAATGAAACAGCGTGAACTGATTAGAGCCACGCTATCAAAAGATTGTTCAAAATTGTTCTTAGGATTGACAGACGGAAATGGCATCCTTATCATCCATGACTTAAACCTTGAAACAATTTCACATGACTTAATAAGACCATCATTACATAGAAACAGAGTGGAACTTTTATATAAATGCCCAGAAGATATCTGGTGTGTTTACTCCATTGATGTTCACCCTTTTGATTGGTGCATTGCGGCACGCTTTGTCAGTAGAGATGATGCAGATGAAAAACTTTGTACATATGACATCCAAGATACCCATGTAGGGGGTATGTACTGTTTCCCATTTTGTAGCTGCACTTACATTGGCAGGGATTTTTGTAATCTGGTTTCCAAAGAGTGCACATGAATCCTATCCAGATGAAATCATTAATTTGTGGATTTATTTCATTGTTATATCTATTCACTCATTCATTTATTCACTGCTTTCATTAATTAGACTATTCATTCATTTGTTCATTCATTCACTAATTCCCTCACTAACTAGTAGTCGCTCATTATTCCACTTATTTACTCGCCCATAAACTCATCATTAAGATAGAATTCTTTTTGCAAAATATAACCATCCCCTTACCAGTGAGATTGATGATCTATTGAAGTCAATGAAGGGAAACACAGCCACTGTAGAATTTGAAAATTTCATTATAGTGATTCATTAAGACAATTCAGATACTTTGAGACTACCACAGAAAATTCAAAAAACGTTTTGACCCAAACTTGGGCCATCATCAGTTAGAAAAGCCTTTTTAAGTCCAACAGATATCAATGTTTTTCAATTTTTGTTCTATTTGCATGACACAAATCTTCTATCTCTTCTTAGGCTGTAAGAAGCAGTGTGAGCAACATTCAAGGATGATGCATAGCATAGAAGAATGCAAATTTGCTGATGGCTTTATCAAGGAAATATCATTTAGTTCTGATGGACGTGTCATTAGCTCTCCATACAAAAAAGGAGTAAGGTTGCTAGCTTTCAGCCATAATTGTGATGAACTTTGTGACTGCATACCAGAGTCTCCCACAACTTTATCAGTTATCAGCACAATTACCTCTCACAAAAGAAGTGTCTTAACATCTACATTTTCACCAATTATGCCTTTACTAGTCACTGGCTGTCGTGGTGGTGAAGTACTTTTTCATTTCCCTAGATTTTGAAATATTTGCCTTTGAAAATATTTTGAAAAAGATTAATGGATTTTGATGCCCTTTTAGTTTTTACTAAATAGCTAGGGCCCAGGCTGCTTTTTTCTTAATGACACAGCACCATGCAAATAGATCAGGCCTCTCTTTCTAAGGAGTATAGTTATGAGTGAGCCCTATCATGCATCTCAAATAAGTGAGGTTCATGTTTCATGGCCCACCTCCTCACTAAAATTTAGCCAGATAAAGCTCTTTGACAATTAGATTATGCTCCTCATTGTAAACTTTTGCCATGAAGTGTGCAATCCACCACATGCCTGCTAAAATCTTCATGGAGAGGCATGAAATTGACATCATCTAGATATTACACTTTATTTACCATGAATGAATTCCATGTCTCCTCCATCCAAAAGGTTTACAGCAGGACTGGGTGATATTTTTTTATACCCTTTCAAATCCTGTATCTTTGCTAAGTCACCAAATTATGTAGAAATGTGGAAAACCTTTTTGTGAATGAGTAGGAGGTATGCAGGAAAACCTTCCTATGCAGGAAAACCTTCCTATGCAGGAAAACCTTCCTATGCAGGAAAACCTTCCTATGCAGGAAAACCTTCCTATGCAGGAAAACCTTCCTATGCAGGAAGGAGGTAGAACTTTATCAGTTTATGTAGTATTTATTATACATCACATATGTAAGCATCAGTTTTTATGATCTCACATCCTTCATTGATCTGGTGTTGTTTTTATTATTTCTCTACTACCCAACATTATTTTTTAATGTTATAGTTTGAATCTTGGATAGAAGCATAAGTGTAGGAGACAGGGGGCTACAGCCCCCCCCCCCAAGCTGAGCAGAAATCCATTTCACTCAGGCAGATTTTCTGATAGAACAATAGGATATTCAGGCAGAAAGTTTACAGAACGTTTACAGCCCCCTCTCCAAAAAAACAGTTTGACTCCAACTGCAAAACTTCAGGTCTCAACCACTTGTACTAACAAGGAAGGGTCTGAAATGAGAGGGTCATAAGGAAGTAAATTTCGATAAAATTAACAAATGGGGGGCCCTAGTAAGGTCCGGGGGGGTTGAAAAAAATCGAAAAATTAATAAGCAGGAAGGGGACGTTTATTTGGCACCTGAGAGTACGTTGTTGCAAGCCTCAGCCAACTGCACTAACGTTGGAGCCTACGTTTTTGTAAATCCCAACCAACTGCACTAACGTTAGAACCTACCTTGTTTTATTTATATGATCTCACTAACTCAGCTTCAATCACTAGCATATTATGACGTTAAAGGTTGGGCGTGTAGAGGGGGTTCCACTAGACGACTATGAGGATCGTCTGAAAAGCCAAGCGTTGATGAGATCCTCAATAGCTAGACGAACAGTAGAAACGAGTCCTATTCTGTTTATCGGTAGACTCCTTCATCGATGGATTGCCCTACTGGCGTTAATAGCACTCCTCCCAGGTCTAGACACATACTGCTCCTCCTCAGCTTCGGACTTCTCCAATGTCTTATGCCAATTCTTTCGCCAGTTTTTCATGGTATGCATCATTAATTTAACATCTCATTTGCTCCCAGTGCCTTTAACATCATCATTTACTTAATAAACATGGGAAATTGTGCTTATTTTCCTTTTTTAGGTTTTAGTGACATAATGACATGAATAAATAATGTCTAACTCAGACCCGCGGGCCAAAGTTGGCCCGAAATGGAATCATAATTGGCCCGCGAGATCATATTAACTGCGCATTAGAGCTGGCCCGCGGTTTGTACTATATCCTTCATTTCAAATTTAGTTTCTCATGTCTTTGTAGTATCAAGACTTGGTTGTTCCAGAATCTGTGTTCAAGCAAAATTAAAGCTTATTTCCATATGAAAGCGTTAAACGCTGCATATCAGTTGCAGTTAATTTTTCAATGAATATTGAGTCTGGCCCGTGACTTTACTTCACTGTTTAATTTTGGTTCACTGTGAATTTGATTTTGACACCACTGATCTACAGATATACACAGTTAATGGAGTGATTGTTATTATGCTAATTATGTTAGTTATCAGTCCAGTTACTATTCTGTTGGAGTGGGGCAAAACCATGTAAATTGTTTAATTTGGGAGCATTGTTCCTGGTGCACCTGCAGGCACGTACCTAACAAGCAGTGGCGTGCTGTGGCGTGCAGTGGCTAGCAGCCCCAATGATGAAGAATTAGTAATTTGTCGGGCAATTTTTTAGCTGCTGGTATATTTGTCGGGCAATCCTGAGCGCTTGGCATGTACATGTTCTTCCCTCAACGCTTACTTTTTCTCCTGGGGTCAAATGCATGGCCTAAAGTTAGTGTTTACATGTATCACTTTGTGCAGTTGTAAATTAGCACTATGCAATGGTACATGATGAAAGAGCCTACTTGTATACAAGTTTTAAATAGGGCATATATGTTTACCGAGAGTCTAAAAAATTGAGCATATCTGCTTACCCAGTCTCTCAAAAATAGGGGATATCTACTTGTTCTAGTATCGGAAGATGCATTCTAAACTAAAGTAAAGGGTGTGCTCTCAAACGTTTTTCTGGGGGTACAGCCCCCAGACCCCCTCCTTTTCTTTTCATGGGGATATCCTTGCTACAGAGCTATAGTTTTCCTCATCTACCAACATTCAAAAGAGTTTCCCTTAGCACAACTGTAAGGTAGTATCTATGTTGGCTTCTAGTTTCTTTCATGCACACCATGTAAGCCCAATTTTGGAGACCACACTCATCTTTTAAAGCAAAGTGCACCTGTCAAAATTTGTTATTTTAAGTTCTGGTCTTAAAGACTTTTACGCATGACATGCCATTTCAAAGTTGATTGGCAACGCCCTTTTGTTGGGCAACTATGTCTCACACCCTTCCAATGGAAGCACTCTAGTTTCACCCCTGCTAGCAAGTACCTCTCTATTGTGCAGCAGCAGGACAATGAGCATATGTTTCTACAGAGAGAGTACCTTATCATTACAAAAGTACACCTTACCTTGTATTATTATATATTTTTACTAAGCGCTGAGCATTGGTTAAATTAAAAGTACTGGAAGATTATTGTATATATTTTAAAGCTGTGCAAGGTTTTCCAGAATTGCTCTTAAATTTCAATAGATATACATGGATTCATTTATTAATTATTCATATACATTCACTCCTAATAACTGACAGTCCTCAATATGTTACCTTGATGAACTAAATTACTTTCAATGAAGCATTTTATTTTCTCATGAATTATTTAGGAACTCCTACCTATCAAAAGGGGGCATATTTGCTTCAAATTTATTACTTGTTACGGCCAGCTTCAAATCTTAGTTTGAAAAACCAACTAGTTAAGTTGATATTAGATATTATATACTTATGTTCATGAAAGAACATACTTTCTTTCATGTACCACTGTCAATTTGCCTGCGAATACATCCAATTTTAGAGTTAAATTCCCATAGTTGACAATCATGACGATGCATCGGTTTAGACATAACTTTTGTTGTCTGGACCGATTTTGTGTGTCTGGTACAGTGAATGAAAGGAATGAGCATACTTCTTCCCATCCCATTTATTCCAAACAATACAAAATGATATTTTTGGTCAGCTGTTCAGAAGTCCTTTGACTCAATAGTTAGTACCTTGATGCAAAGACGCTTTGTGAAGTAGTACTTTCTGCAAGCTCTAAAGTAAATGTGCTTGCAACAACCCTTCTCAATGACTAACCTCTTCAGACTTTTTATTGATGTATTGTTAGGGAATTATTTTTGTGAATGTTTGCTTATTCAAAGATAATCCGCCAACAATAAGCCTGAAGAGGTTCACCATTTAGAACAAGAATCAATTTAGATACAGATTTTATAAATGGTATTTTCAAAGTTCATGAATTCATGAATCTTCATATACTTCAAGACACGAGTCATTTACAGATGTAATCTTGAGCGTAGGAGGACTTCAAATTTACGGGGGCTGTAAATTTTCTGCCCGAAGTATCAAATAGAGCTGGAGAGCAGGCAGAAAAGTTGCCCGAATTTCGTATTGTTCTGTCAGAAAATATGCCCAAATAAAACGGATTTCTGCCCAACTTGGGAGGGCTGCAGCCCCCTGCCCTCCCTCCTCCTACGCTTATGGATGTAATCAGACTTAGAACAATACACCTGCAGAAGTAAGAGACTGAGACAGTCCGGCAACCTTCAAAATGAAAATAAACAGAGCAAATTGGGGCTCCCTGTGCCTGCAAATTATGCACTCAGTATATACCAAACCTAGCGTACATTACATGGACATAAATTTTATTCTCTCAGGGACGTAGCCAAAGGAGGGATGCGAGCGGTGCCGCATCATCCCAACATTTACCAAACTGATAATATCTGTCGGCAAATCCACGTCGTATTTCTGATAAAGAACACGAGAGATAGCCTTCTTTATTGGCAAATTGCGCTTTTGCATCCCCAAAACAATTTTCTTTTTGCTTCCCCTCGGGCTCATCTTTTCATTAGTTAACTTCTATTAGCTTTTACACCATAGTTTCGTGTTTAGTTGCCTTTAATTTTATAGCTATAGCCTATGCCATAGTGGTTGTGGTCTGCAAAATTTTGCATGTATTGTTGCGCTCTGATAAATGTGAGATGATATTAGACCTGAGTTGGTATTGATTGGCTCTTTAAATTAAGCTCTACCTTTGTGCAACTATGAATATAGTATCCTTAAAAAAACCAATTTTATCATTTCATTTATCTCTGAAATAGAAATCAAGTGAAAAGTGATTGTGCATGTTGTTTGTAGAGGTACCCATTTACTTCATTTTCTTGTTTGAAAATTATAAATTCTGGTCATAGCAGAGAAAAGATAACCTTGTATCTTTCACCTTCATGAATGGTGTGTATTCAATTAGATATAAGTTAGTTTACCAGTTGTAGTTTACATTTCAGATCTTTCATTTAATAACAAGAAAGACAATTTCTTGATCAAAGGTGTTTCAAGGCTTCACATTCGGCCATTTGCAGCTCCGACCATCCAACCTTTTTGAAATGAAGCTAGGAGTGCACGAGTACTTTAATGTGTGATGTTAGGGTAGAGATAGTGTATGTGTGTAATAATATGTTTTGCATTAATATCAAAAAATATATCACTTTGCTCTCTGAGTTTAGAAGCAAGATAATAATTTTCACGCTCAGGTCTGTTGCCATTTGATAAGTACTGCTATGCCTTTTCACCGAAAGTTTGTAAATGCATTTGTTCAGGTTACTTTGGGGCTACTTGATTAATGCTCTTTCTGTCTGTGTTTACATTGGACTAGTTACCTTGCTGCATTCATCTCACATCATTCAACATTTACATTGCCAAGTCCCCTCTCCCCCGGCTTTTATTGACCTAATTGAGGCACATGCTGTAGTAGTTATGGTAACAAAACTATGGTCACTAGCTACCAGCTAAATATCCACTTGGAAACCGAGAACTTCTAAGCTTCAAGATTGCGAGGAAAGAAACGGTAAGGAAATGCAGTTGTTGCAATAACTTTGTTGTTTCGATTTTTAGCAGTTGCTTCTTTTGTGGGATTAAGGCTTTGAAAAGCATTGTCAAAGGCTGCGCTCTTATTACTCCAAAACTCTTTATTAATTTGAGAAAGTGCATAACTAAGTTCATAGCAATAGTAGAAAGCTACACCTAATTTAGACTTTTACTTGATTTTCGAAAGTATCTTGACAGACGAGGCTATATCATATGTGCCTGCTCAGGAACATTCGCCAAATATTGTTATAGCAACTGTAGATAGTGTTAAAACAAATGAAAGCTCTACAGTCACAATTGTAAATACCGTTAAAATAACTGTTATTTGGCATGGTTGGTAGCTCATGCAAATGAATAAATTAAAGTAACATTTATTTTACAAGCAATTGAGAAGAATTATGTAATCAATTTGTATAGAATAAGGATTAACCGGTATAGTGCAGCTGTTTTAGTCCACATTTGCACATTGTGTAGAAACTGCACATTCTGTACGTGAATATCCATTACTTTCCTTCCCATTTAAAAGCAGCAAGCAAGCAGCACTGATAAGTACAAATGTAGTTAAATGGTTCATGGATGATATAATAATTAATTATATCAACAATGATAAATTTTGTTTGTAGGTGATTTACCTACATTGGATGGTCTATATACTGTAGATTTCTAGAATTGACAAACTTGATTGTAATTGATGTAAAGGAAGTACTTTTAATAGTTTGCCTGCGAAATACATTTCATTTCTTTTCTTTTGTGAATATAGCTATTTAAAGTTCACAGCCACTTCTTCACATATAGAATTCAATTCAACTGCAACAGTGTGCGCATGATTCCCTCTCTTTTATAAAATATCCTATTCAAAGTGAATACATGTAATCATTCTTATTTTTTTCACAGAAGATTTTTCACTTAAGCCTTCAAAAAGTTTGAAATGTTGGAAAAAGACTCTGCAACCTTGGCGCATTCTTTCTCCGTTACCATGACTGCAAGTGAAAATAGTAGCCGTGGAGAAAGTAATTCTTCCTGGTTTGAAGGTCAAGGAAAATCCACAGTATTTAAATCAAGGTACCATTTCCATTTACTTCACATTTAGGGTTATTCTAGTATTGCTTTATGTGTGCATATATATTTATATATATATATATATATATATATATATATATATATATATATATATATATATATATATATATATATATATATATATATATATATATATATATATATATATATATATATATATATATATATATATATATATATATATATATATATACATATGTATATTTATATACATAAAACAATCCAAAAGAACTGGTGCTCAATGCGATAGGCAGAGCAATGTACTTCAGAATAAAACCTTAAAAACCAAAATAAAAGTGTTGTTTCAATCCAATTAAAATCACGTAACTCTGAGTTTCAAGCTGGTTGCGATCATCAGATGTGCTCTGATGGTCGCAACCAGCGTGAAACTCAGAGTTATGTGATTATATATATATATATATATGTATATTTATATATTTATGTTTATATATATATATATATATATATATATATATATATATATATATATATATATATATATATATATATATATATATATATATATATATATATATATATATATATATATATATATATATATATATATATATATATATATATATAGTCTTCGTGTTTCTTTCCTCCATTGTATGATCCCAAATATTGCTTCTGCATTTAAGGCAACTGATAGATCTTGATGTGTTTCTTTTATTTTTGCTGATGTCGTTTGGAGCGTAATACTATGGTAGATCTATACTAGTTCTGGATTGAAGAACCGACGAGTTTAGCTGGCAGCGCAATTTTTCATTTTTGTTCCATATTCTACGTTGTCTTACTTTCTTTATAAATTTACTCTCTTAAGCCAACCACGCTCCTATAATGCCATCAGCCTCAAAGAAAGGAACTCTCTTTACGATGCTGGTGAAAGGGCATTTGCAACTTGCAGAGACGACAAACTGAAGGTAGTCACATTCTTTAGAGAATCAGACAGTGAAAAGCCCGAGCTCAGAATTGTCATTGATGCAAGGAAGTATACGAATTTGGACATGTTTATTGACGAATTGGGTAGAATTTTGGATCTAAAGCATCATGAGAGGAAAATTTATAATAATAAATCAGGCAGAATTCTTCGAAGACTGGAGGATTTTGAAGATGGTGCCTCATACTTTTTCAGTTTTTCTAACAATGATAGGAGATTCATGCAAGCGCTATCTGTTGTAAATGATGAACCACAGGTTAGTTAAGTACAGTTGCTAAAGTACTTTCTGATATATACTAAATTGCTTTGTCTCATTCAACATTGTTTCAATGTTTAATGCGAATGGATGATCAAAGAAACTTTAGGCAATTTTCATATAACTAAGTATAGTTAACTGGTAATCAATTTGAAAATCACTAGGAGATAAATTATGTAGTATTTACGTACAGGGACGTGCCGATGGGGGCGTGGGGGCGTCGCGCCCCCATAATATTTTCAAATTTGCAAGAAAAGTGGTCAAAAGTTAGCCAGACAGCGAGAGGGTTGGCCACAGTATTTTCTGTGACCTTATTTTTAGTAGCACTTTAGTGACAATAGTTGGTCAATTGGTCAGAACGCCCCCCCCCAGCAGAAGGTGTCTCGGCACATCACTGTTTACGTATACACTGTATGTATGAAAAGTATCACTTTGTTCGTTGCATTTCATATTATTGACCGACCGTAGGCACAACAATTAGTTCAATACGGATTTATACAAGAGAACTAAATACCTACTCGACATCATGTAATTCTTTAGCATTTTGCGTAATTCTTTATCAGAATTACTTAATTCTTTATCAGAATTACTTAATTCTTTATCAGAATTACTTAATTCTTTATCAGAATTACTTAATTCTTTATCAGAATTACTTAATTTTTTATCAGAATTACTCAATTTTTTATCAGAATTACTTATAAGACAGAGTAATGAATTCATATGATAAGACGTTACATTAATGTCATACTGCTCGATTGCCTTTTGTTATGATGTTTACATGCACATATACAAACTACTTTTCATTGTTTAGAGCCCGAGACAGAAAGCAAAAAATAATTGGAAGAAAATCCTGACTAGGAAGAAAAGAATGATAAGTGTAATAACGAACGAAAGTGGTTCCCATGCATGGAGACTTTTCATTGATGAAGCAAAGCTGCAGAGTTTCTCACAACTGTTGCATGAATTGAATCTTATCATTCAGCCAAAAAGAGGAAGAGTATTTCGACTGTGTACCACCAAAGGACGAAGAGTATGTTGACCTTTAAATGAATTGAAAGATTTGAAGAGATTTGATTTTAGAGCCTATATATTACCATGAACATTTGTCTTCCTATTTTCATAATTCCGAAATTAATTGACATAGTATCACATAGTTTTATGTATAAAGGGAAAACTGTGCACTGTAAAGGAATATATTTTTTATGCATCTCACCACGATTTTCCCATGCCACATCAAAATTGTTGATTACCTCCTTCGGGTGAGCTTTATTGTACGTAATATGCGTATAGCAAGTTACAGCACTTGTGGTAGAAGTGAGATGGAACACAGTTTAACCTTCCCTTGAGTACCAAATAATGGGGGGGGAGACACAATGGGGGCTGAAAAATTAGAAACCATTTATATTTCCATGAGCTACTTTCACTCTTGCTTTAATACGCTCAAAAGAAATCTGAAGAAGAGATTTACGTTAATGCTGATTTGACTGGATAGACCAAAGAAGAAACTCAATATTGCGCAATTGAATTGGGAGGTTGGAATAATGATGCGGGTTTGGAAAAAGCTTTAAAAACTAACTAAGAGAGAGTACAAGATTCGGTACTCAAGAGTACATATAAAGAGACAAATGTTCAGGGGCGTCATGACCTGTGGACAGGGAGGGGACCATCTTGCAGAGGCGTCGTTGCACCTGTAGAGTAGGGGGGACAAGTTCAATGATTTTCCAATAAAATTCGAAACCTTTGTTCTTACTAACAGCAAAATTCCGAAAATTGTCCGACAAAGCATTCAAATTTCCGAAAAGCAGACAATTTTGGAAAATTGGGAGAACCTGTTTTTCTGCGGATCATATTTGCGTAGTGTTTATAAAAACTATAGTTTTTGCTGAGCCTCAATTGTTTTAACTTTTCCTTAAATTGAGCCTGAGATTTTCTTAAATTTTTCTCAATATTTGCTAAAATAAACTGGCTGAGATGGTTTGCAATTTCGTTATTAATATTGTATACTTGAATTTGAATTCCATCTTCAATATTTTGAATGCAATAACGAGGAAATATCGATTTTTGGCTAATAAAAACACTAAATTTTGCAAATTGAGCCTCGTGATTTTTTAAAGATTTTCTTAAGATTTTGACCATTTGACCCTCATTTTCTTGTAAGCTTTTTTCATATAAAAAGAACGTGTATAATGAAAGTACAAATATATTTTATATATTCAAACGTTCTGTAGGTACGAAGCCTTGGTGAGCTGTTTACTGGAAATGATACATTTGTTGCCATTGTTAGTTCTATTGGAATGAAAGAAAATGATGATTTTGATGGGAGTTCTGTCGGAACGGATGACGTAAGTCCAAGAAAGCAAAGGATGCACACACCAACAAAGTATGACATCATAACTGGTAAAGGTAAAGGAATCAAGAATTTTTAGTTTTTAACACCTTAATTGTGAGTTTATTCAAGACTGATTTCAGTCAAGAAACCAGCAATATGGATTTATTTAAAGTAATCCTTGAAGCTTATTATGTTTAAAATTCACGTAAAAGTAATGATGCTCAAAGATTGCAGTTTTGTAAATATCATATGAAAATAAATGATTAAAAATGATAAAATACTCTAGTCATCATATATATACAATTGAGTATCATCGAAAGAGATTATAATTGCAATGCATATGGTGTTTTGTAATAGAGAGTGGCCTGGAAAGACGACTGATCAATGTAAATGGTAAATGCCATGTGTTCCATCCTCCATCTACTGTGACAAATGCGCAGCCGGAATTTCAGTCAGCCACAAAACCACCTGAGCCAAAGTTGCAAGTAGATTGGATGTATCTTTCTTCATAATTTGAGGCAGAATTTCTTGTGGTGTTGTTATGTAGTTCTCCCAAACAGGTTTACAAAAGATTGAAGAAGGGATGTGCCGATTGGGGCGTAGGGGGTGTCACATCCCCCCAATATTTTCAAATCTGCAAGAAAGTTGGTCAAAAGTTAGCCAGGCAGGCAGCATGAGGGTTGGCCACAGTATGTTCTGTGACATTTTTTCCTTTTTTTAGTAACAATTTAGTAACAATAGTTTGTCAATTGGTCAGAACACCCCCCCCCCAACAGAAGGTGTATCGGCACATCACTGGATTGACGTCATAAAATTAAAAGGAACTGGTAGTTAATGTAATTGCTAAACATATATTTAGGACTTCCTCTACAGCCATAAAAGCCAAAAATATATGTAGCAGATTTACTATGACTACCTTCAAAATCAGAATGACTATTTTATGTGAGTAGACAAGCTCGGTATAATGTTCATTGTCAGTTTAATGTCACTGTGAGATTTTTATTTACAACTTAATGATAGGCTTAAATTTTATTTTAAAACTGAAAGAGCACATAGATTGTTGTTTCCTCTTAATAAAATGCAACAATGAAGCTTCAAAAACAGTCTGTTTTGCAAGTGATACCTGACATCTTGCATATAAATAATTGATATGAATTCACGTTTTGCCTTAATGCCCGATCTCAGATATGGTTATAATGGTCAGAAGTCACATGATAACATATTTGTCTTGCAATCAGAAGAGCTTGTTTATTATGTAGCAACTGTTGCTGTTGTTTACGATGTTTACAGACATAAACAAAGATGTTACACAGAGCACACAATGGAAATCACTTGGTATGCTGCTTACAGATTATACATCAACGTGAGACCACAGAAAACTATAAGTTAAAGGTGTATGTTCAGGCGTACAACTAGAAATTTTCGAGGGCAGGGGTCTAATCCATGAAAGAGGGCACGTCAAAACTACGGCCTGTGAATATTTTTTCTCATATTCATAGGTAGAGGAAATACAGAGGGAGGTTTACCGATATCAATACTCTGAGGACCAATAATTCTTATTGCCATTTCTTATCAAGGCTGGAGAGTAATATAGAGGCCGGGAGTGAAGTCTCCGGAAAATTTTTAGAATCACCCCCTTTCCATCTTAAGAAAGCCCCCTTTTTTAATATAGAGAGGGAACTACAAAAAGGGTACTGTTGTTCATTCGCTGAAAAGGGCAGGGGTCTAGACTCCAAGACTCCCCTAGTTCCGAGCCTGATGGTCTTTCAAACCTATTACCTATTACCATCCTCTTGAAACAGTTGCACTAGCCAGAACTATTCTAGTTTGATAAGCGTTTTTCTATTATGGGAAACTAAAGTACTGACGTTTTAAAATGATTTTACTTTGCTCAAGTAATTTCCATAACTATTTTTGGTATTTATTTGTAAATCTAACTATTTTCAACTATTATCATTTTAAAGTATGGCTTTACATCCAAACAACTGGTACATTGCAACTGGACAATCCGCACCTGAAAATTGCAACATTGAAGTTATTGTAAGCTCTTTTTTTATTTCTCTGTTTTTTCAATGCAGTTTCTTTACTTTTAATGCTAAAGAAACAGAATATTGCAGGAAATTGATTTATGTGGCACCAAATTTTGGTAAAAGGAAATTTGATTGACACAATAATTTCTACATAAATTTTCATTTAGAGTTTAATTCTTGCCATCACTTTATCAGATCAGTATTTAATTTCGTAGGATCACATTAGAATATGGAATGCAGAAATGCTGAACACATTAGCTGTGTTATCACTTGAAGAACAAACGCTTTCTGTCACTCGACTAACATTTTCTTTGGAGGTACATACCATTCTTATCCATAATTGCACAATTCGTAGTTATATACTATTTAATAGTATATGCTATATGTAAACTTATATAATATCATATATCTTGCATAAAAATGTTGATAGGTTGATGTTGCTATAATTATTATTATCACTTTTTAATTTTCAAGGATTATGGCCGAAGAATTGCAAGTATTGATACAGATGGGAATAACTATAGATTAATGGTTTGGCAATGGAATTCAAAAGAGATTGTTGCAAAAAGCAAAGTATTGCACTTTCATTGCTTCAAAAATTAAATTAACTCGTTAGTTATTTCTGCTTCTTGCACACTTATGAATCCTATTTTTCAAATTTTTATCTAGTTTAGCCATCATTGTCAAATGTTTCGCATGATTGTAATATTATTATTTTCTCAGGCTGTGCATGCAACTCAAGTCTGTCGTGATTCAGTTCATTAATTTTTTCCTTCCTAACACGCTCGCTAATTTTAATACATTCACTAACTTGTCTTGTTATGTAGAGCTATGAGGAAGAAGAACGTTCTGTCAAATTTCACCCATATTCGAATAAAAGTCTGCTTAGCGTTGGCTTAAATCATGTTTTCTATTGGAACTGTAGAGGAAACATCCTGGAAAAATGTAAAGGATATTTCTTTGTAAGTAATTCACATTTGAAATCAACTAAATGATTAAGAAAGCTGCTTATAGTCAATTTGTTATAGAAGAACAGTTAGCAAGAAATAGTAAATATGAAAGATAGATATGAAATGAAGATGGCAAATAGATGTGAGTATGAATTAGAGTAATAGCAGCACTGGTTGTAAACTTTTGTATATGAACATTAAATGAAAGAGTACTTCACTCAATAATACAAAGAAATATAGTTTCTACTTCCTATTCTACACCCTTATTAGTTCAGTAACTACTTCAACTTAAATTCCTTTCCCAGGACCTTGAAATTCCAAGAGCTGTCAACTGCATTGTTTACACGTCAAATGGTGACCCTATCACTGGGGATTCAAGTGGGAATTTGCACTTTTGGCAAAAAGGTATTGATCATTGAAATATCAACAAACTTTAGAGTTTTGCTAAATTTACTTTATTGTGCTACATATTCTTGTTTTTAATTTTCTAATTTGCAATTCAATTTTGTTGCAGGAAGTAGAAGGATCAAGAAAAATATAAAAAATGCTCATATGGTAAGAGAAAATTTTAGAATGTCAACTGTGCAGTTGAATGAAACTTCTAAGTTGCTAGTACTTCATGTATCATTCATGTGCAAACAGTTTTCGTCTGTATTCTAACTTCTTCTACAAACAACTGCTGCCTAACTGAATAGGAAAGGAGGGCTCCTCCGCAGGGCTCTCAAAATCATGTCTGCAACCCAGAGTAGATTCTTTGTAATTTTTACTCATAAAGAAGATGAAGTGTGACAAAGATGATAATTAATAAAGTTAAAAACATGAAAAGTTTATTTGTCACAAAGTTCTCTATTTAGACAGTTACAGAATACGTTTTAAATATATATGGGTAAACTTAAACTATTTCTGACATTTCTTTAGGGAGGAATTGAGACAATGGTCCTTTTGGCACATGATGTCCTGGTTACATATGGAGCAGATGACCATCTTCTTTCCCTATGGGAGACAAGGAACATGGACAAAAGCCCCACCATAGCTGTAAAGGTTAGTTTTTCTTTATCGATTTTGAGTTTATTCAGATTTTGACTCTGTGAAGTCACAATGTGACTTCCTAGAGCGCATTATAATGAAAGAGTATCTTGCTGTCTCATTGAATTGGGTAGATTTGAATTTAATAATATGATAATCCCATGATGTTGGTGCAAATTTACATACTTAAGATGCTGTATGGCATAAAGCCTTGTTATAGATCAATGGTTCTTAACCTTATTGGAAGTACTGAAACCCACAAGTTCCATACATGCATCCATTGAACCATTTGTAGTTTGAAAAATAAATGTGTTTTCTTCTTCAAGTTTAAAACATATGTATATAGCTATATACTGTATTAGTGCACAAACTGTATTATGCACCATTTGCACAAAAAATCCTCTGTGTTCAAAGAACAATACAAAAAAGCATGAATTTCACACAAAATAAGCCATAATCAATATTAACCGCCGAACCCCTGGAACCAGGGGCGTAGGAAGCACTCAAAAAATGAGGGGGCACATGTACTCAGGGGCACCCTCACAAGCTAAAAGGGGCACTATGTAAGCTGAAAAGGGGCACTTTGCCTACAAATGTGCAAAAATATAGAAAGCACATGCTCCCTGCATTTCCCGGCTCCTACTTCCATGCCTGAAACTGACACACCAAACCCATGTGGCCCGATTGACCTCAGGTTATGAACCACTGCATTAGACGCAGCAATTCCCAATGGGCTGATCATTCATATTTAAATAAGCTCAGTTGCAAATACTTATAATTAACATTGCGATCTAACTTTCTAGTGAGAACAAGTGCACTAATAGTTTTTTTTGTAATTTTCATAAAACGGCATTGATTTTTCGACTTTTAAATGCCACCATTTCATTGATATTTTATAGATTACAGGGGACTATGGGACAGTGACGTCAATCGCAGTCTCGCCGAATCACCATGACTACAATATAGGTGATGTTGAATTCTATCTTGGAACAAGCAAAAATAAAGTTTTGCACGGAACATTCAAAACAGAATTCAAGCCTTTGATTCAGGTGTCTTACGCTTTTTACCTATTAATCGATCTTCGGTTTGATTAAGCTATGCTACTTCTTTGTATTGCTATCCTCTTGGAGCTTTTTCTGTTTGCATCTTCAATTGCTCTTTCACTCTCATATTCTTCGCTTACACTAAAGTTTTTCTCTTTATCTATCAATTGTTACGTTTTCTAGGCCATCTTTTCTTAAAACTTTATACACTTTCTTCGCTTCAGTTTCTGTTTTGTTTTATTTTTCTCCATTTGCTCTATTGCCATTTTGCTGCTCTTCATTGCTCCCTTCATTGTTGTCGTCATTACTGCCAAATATCACTTCACTAATTAAATTATTCCAATTTGACCAAAAGGGACATGAAAATGAAACTACTTGCATAGCTGCAAACCCTTGCTACAACCACATTCTTACAGTTGGCTTGGATCGCACTGTTTTTTACCGATCTATAGCAGATTGCTCAATTATGTGGGAAAAGAAAGTTGAGGCAAGTTTCATTTGAGTTTGTTAAAATCTTTTCCAAAAACATGGTGATAGTTTGATGCGCATTACCATTTTGCCACATATTAATTTTGCTGACTTATTTACACTTATTTGTTATTTTTATAATTTTTAATAAGTTCATTTGCTGCAAGTTTATTCGCAATAGGCATATTTGCAATAAGTTTTGTTCATTTGCTTTACTTGCTATAGTTTGGTACTAGTTATTCAGCATCCATAATTCAAAAAAATTTGAATAATTTTGAATAGTTGAAGATCAGTTCTTAGGCCTCGTTTACTCGGGAATGGTTCCAAGTGGGACCGTACCAGTACGGTACGAATAGTCCTAGCGTTTTCATGGGAACTGATGGTACCAGAAGAATCGCTAGCCGTACCAGAACGAGTCCACCTAGAAAGTAAGCCCCGCATGGAACGGAAACAAAAATTTCTCGTGTAAAGACCCAGAACCGTTCTCGTCAGGTACGCTTAGAAACGAGGCAAGGGGAAATTCGACTGACGATAGCTGACGATAACTGAAAAATTTGCTGGCGAAGAGAATTTTGGGTAAGGCTTCGAAGAACATGTGTATGGTTGGAAAACTTTTTCAAGAAGTTTTCTTGTTCCTGATAAATGGGGAGATAGACTGTAGTTTGGAACTGTTCATATGTGAACACATTGAATGGAACGGTTCTGCACAGAACCGTTCCTAGACATCGTGTAAACGGGAAGTCTATCCGTACCTAAGCGGAACGGTTCCATACAGAACCGTTCCAAAGTTCCCGTGTAAACACAGCCTTAGTTCAGTTCTTAGTTCTCATTTTAAATTCCATTGCGTAGAAGCAAATAAAAAGTGAAAATAAGAAAAATGGCAAAATTTCGACAATCTAAAAAAAACTCAAATGTAGAAACATTAATAAAATTTTTAAATAAATTTGTATGCAGGGAATTTTATGAAAGGGTTCTCTCAGCAGATGAGCTAGGATATGTCTGATGCTTAGGAAATTGAATGCTTTATCATTGCTAGAGCATTCAAGTTCTCAACACTTAAAATTGCATCTCAGTTTAGTTGCTAAAAGGCATAAAGTGGAAAATACCCCTTTTCGGTATTGCAGAAGCTCCCTTTACAAACAATATCATGCATACTTATTCCAAGTTTTATGACCTTCTACTTTCTAGCAAGTTGAGCACTCCGTAGGCTCACTTTCTGTGTATAGAAACAACGTAAAGTACAAAAGAGCTGTGTGCATACCAAACAGACAAATTTCAATCTGAAGAACGCCGGTGACAGTCTGCTGGCTGATAATTCGTACCTTTTTCATATTTCCGTGTCATATGTCTTTATTCCACAAATATCTTTTAATAGCATTACTACTAAACATCATTGGTCAAGTTTTCCATTGACCTGCATTGCTTGGATTAGCTTATTTTTCATATTTTCTACATTATTTTATTTTTATCAAGGAGCATTCCTTCCGGGAAGGAGTGATCTTTGATAGAAAAGAAGTATGGACAAAACAGTTTTGCATACCGGGGGAAGAGGAGGGGGATACGACTTGGAGCCCAGTGCCAAATGACTGTAAGTCAGCTAACACTATTTCATCTCTCGAGATGACACTAGAGACCATGCTTGCATAGCCATAATGTGTTAATATTCTTCATACTTTACGGGATATTTTTTATTTGATCTTTTTGATAATTATTAGCTATGTAGCTATGTAGTATAACCACGTATCATACACGTGAAAACCAAGGAAGGTCTTTAGACAGAACACAAGCACAAAGCACTAAGCACGAAGGCTAAAGTAGATTAGCATACAACACAACACAAAGTAAGATATCAGGATGCATAATGTTAGAAATTAATATCTTATTTTGCTTTTGCAAAACTATGAAGTTAAACTTTGAAGGGAGACGATGCTTGTTGTTAATGGCAGTGTAAACAGTGCCATAGAATCTTGTTTACTTTCAATCAAATTTTCGAATATTCTTCAGAAAATATTCGAATATTAAGCTATTCGCCTTGCCAGCACTACTTGGTACTCTCTCTTAAAGTCATTTTTCTGTTTTTTTTGCAAGTGATAAAGACGATATGGCATTAATCAATTTTCTCTTTATGTTGCCTCTTTCGTATTCCGATAAACACGTGACCAGATATAGCAATCAGCATGCATAATCTTATTTAATAAAGTAGACATATTAACGTAAAGATTTGACTTTAAAATTTGCCTTATAGTACCCAGCAACTGCTTCTGCTTTCTATCCTCATGGGAACGTCATGGCAGTTGGAATGCAATCAGGGAGGTAAAGATTTTTCCAACTCTAAATGCGATGTCCATTTTATCCTGTCATCATTGGTACCTGGACAACTCGCTATTTTAGTTAAATTGAGTTTGACTGCTATTGTTTTGAAGGTGGTGTGTTTTAAGCACTGAAGATGGAAGTCATGTTGCTTCGTTTCAAGGTGGAAGAGATCCATTAACTGCTATGACATATTCATCAGGTACGATGTGTTAGTTAACCAATTAGATCAGTACTTACGGAAATAACTGACTTCATGATTTTTCATGATTGGTTGTTTAATGAGCAATCAGGAAATTGAATTTCCCATTGATTATTCAACTGTTTTGAATGATTTTATTCATAAAGATCTCTATATGTTCATAAATGATAAATCAGTGATTCTTGATTACTTGAACTTGTTAGTACATTTACTAACTTCCTTTTTGAAATGTTTTCATAACCATAGATGGAGGCAGCATTGCTATTGGAACTGCTACTGGTGAAATATATCTATTTTCTGTTTATGATGAAGGGCATAGCTACAGATTTGTTGCCTCTGGCCAGGTGAGAAAATGTTTCTCTTTGTTGTTCATTACCTGCAAGCTTGCACTTTGTTGAAAGATGATTAAGCTTTTGAATCTTGCGGCTGTAACTCTACCTGCAATGGACAGATGCTGCTTTTGCGATGATATGAATTTTCAAAAACTTGTTCTAGGGAAACGTTGAAGCTATTTCATCCATTGATTGGTCAAAAGATGGAAGTTTTTTGAGATTGATGACAGTTGGATGGGATCAGAATATCCGTACGCTCAAATTTTGCAAGCTTTATGCCTAAATATCAAAAAAGCACATTCAGTTGATATTTACGTATTTTTTTACTTAATTTCCTTACTGCACTCTCTTTTCTTTTTCTGGACACGCATTGATGACAGCTATTTACGTTGGGATTGATCTGACGTGCTTATTTAAGGTAAATATAGCTCATGTACGATATTTCAAAGCTGAACAACTCATTGGATTGAAGAAGGGCCACTGACGGAACGGACCTTTTCAAGGGGCAATATTTGTGTTTGCTTAAGGCGAATTTCCTTCATCATTTTATGATGATTTTTTTGAATGACGTTAATTAGTATTTAGTTCTTATACAGCAAAGTGCGCGTACCTTAGATCAATGTTCTTTTGTAGTGAGCACAGATCAACTGTCTGAAATTGGTGACTTGACGCTGACTGCAGATTTGACGTGGCAAACCCAGAAGACAACACTTAGTTATGCAACATCTGGTAAACTGTCACACCTGCCTTAATTAGTATCTTCCATTCTCATCTAATTTTGGTGTGCTAATGAATAATGTCAATTAATTTAGCTGCGCCATAACGGATTAGTTAAATAGATATTACTTTTCAAGGACAGGTTCTTGCATTGTTAAAGGTATTTTTTAATTTTGACTAAATGAAACAACAATTTTGAATAGTTTTTCAATCAAGCAAATTCAGGGCAAACCTTAAAACAGTTTTTTGTTCCTTTTAGGGATTTGGAGACCCGCTTCTGATCTGCGATTTCTGTCAGCTGATTGCTCTTCATCACGTGATCTGCTTTGTGTTGGATCAGAATATGGTCACACAAGACTTTACAAGTATCCATGCTGGAGCATAAAAGTGAGTATATTTGTGCTTCATTACAACAATCTAATTACATTTCTTGTCCATGAAGTTGGTATTAATATTTCCAGTCTTAAACATTAAATTACTAAGACGCATCAATTCTACATAGAGTACCTAGCAGCATTTTTACATCACAAAAGCAGTATCAACAGTTTTATCTATCCTTTTCTTTCTTGCGATAGGCAAATTACAGAGAATACTCTCTACATGTTGGAAGAGTAAATAAAGTCTGTTTCCTACCATCTGGTGTTCATTTGTTAAGTTCGGGGCAGTATGATAATGCTGTAGTACAGTGGAGGATTGTATTTGGTAAACTAAATAATGCGAGTTGGAAAACTGGCTTTATAAGGGAGCATACCATTGAAGATACTACAGATGGAAGGCTGACTGGAAGAGAACTATCAAGCATGGGTCATCGCAAAATGAGACAAGCTGATTCACAAACAAGCTCTACCATTGAAAATGATCCCTTTGCAAGACCATCTTCAGTTGTAATAAAACGCACAGGGGTAGAAAATATTCCTGATGACTATTATCATAGAAAGAAAGTGATGAGTCCACAAGAAATTCAAGAAAACTTGCAACAAAGTGGCACAGGCGTATCTGAGCAAGATATTGTCCTGCAAAAGTCACGTTCCTTTCTTCAAAATTATACCGTAATGACTCCTATCACTAAAGAGCAAAAACATCAGAGAAAGCAAGGAAGAATCCCTCAGAACATTCAATAAAGCAAATAAATTAATATATGAATATTGACAGACCTTATTGACAGGAGCATTTTGGCTCCAAAAAAGGGCTTGGAAATATGATAAAAGGGGGCCCTATTCATCGTGGGGATTCATCATAGGTCAGGGCCGTCTCGAAGGGATACCGGCTGTAGGGTGTGAGCTGACAGCTTACCGACAGGATTGGGCGTGGCAGCTAAAGTTACTTTAAAGAAATGGGGGTATTGTAGTAACGTGAAGGAAACAGTTTTGGGGGCGGGGTCTCCAAGAAAGTTGTTTGAAGACCACGCCCTGTACATTGGCTACAAATGTGACCAACGCCCTTTTTCATACCAGACTTGTATTGTAAAAGCACGAAAAAGTAGCAGGTCTTGAAAGCAAGCAGAGCATATTTATCGCTTGGTGGTTGGCAATATATATTGTATCGAGAAAAGTAATACTACTACTTCGTGTCAAAAATTTTGATTGCACATGTGCGCAAAGTTGAATGAGTTGATGGGCTAGAATGGACGCATTGCACATTTCAGCTGTTTTAAAACCGTTCTATTGTTGCACAAAGTGGCTGTCAATGCAATAAACATTAGGTATGGTGGCAGCTGAGAGCAAACCACCGACGAGTTACAAAGCTTGTTGAAAAATCCGATGAAATTGTCGAATATATTCCGATGAAACTATCAAGTGTATTTCGGTGAAGCTGTCGAATGTATTCCGATGTTGCTGATGAAACTGTTGAATGTATGCCTTTGAAACTGTGTAAAGCTACTGGTATTGCCGAAAAATGCTACACACATATCAGCACATGACATGAGCTAAGATAGGCTTAAATTTGTGTCTTAAAGTTGCAAATCTTCCCAAAAAGCGTACGATTTAACGATAAGAGGCAGGATTTTTCGACAGAGCTTTTTCTAGCGGGTGTGCCGCCCCCATTCGCGACGGCCCTGTCATAGGTATTCATTGGTGGCCCATTCATTTTGATTGAGCGCCCATTTATCAAAACTAGCTTGTAAGGCAGTGAGTCACTGTGGAAGTGGCTCACCAGGAAATTTATAGTATACCACCTGGTTAAAATGCCCCCTGCTTATTGCCAAGTCCAGGGTCCAAATCTACCACTCATCCTGATGACAATTCAATATCTGGTGAAAAATAGAGGACAGAAGGAGACTGAAATAATGATATTTTGACACTATATCTCAAAACAATATCACTGTCATGAGAGTTAAGACTAATAGTTAGACATTGCCCCAAAGATATATAAAATCATTTGATGGTTGTAATCATGAGAAAAAGTTTGAACTAAATATACCTTTATTTAATCTAATCTAAATTACCTATATGATTTTTCACTAATCTTCATCTTGCAAAGACAATCTTTTATTGCATTGACTATCAAGATGCATAAATGCTGATCAAATCAACTATATTCTTATGAACATAACAATCATAACTATTACTGTAGTTTTACTAATGTCACAGATGAATCAATTAACTTGAAATTAACCTTGAATCACATATTTGTTTAGCATCACCGAAATCTATGTTAGTTATTTTTTAATTCCTTCAAAAATCCATTGTGTTTCTCATGAACGAATTCCCAGTGATTGCTCTTTTTAATTGCTGCAAGCCACCCAATGATATTTGGCCAAAGCTTAAAGTCAAACTCTATCCACTCCAGTTGGGTAAGTACTGTTCCAACATATAAATCAGCAATTGTAATCTGATCGCCACAAAGAAATTTTGAAAATGCCAGGGCTTGATGTTCCAATGTTTCTAATACTTTTGTCAGCTCCTCCATTCCCTTTTCAACCAATGCATCATTGGCATCATTTGGAAGGTGGTACTTCTCAAAGAATTGTGGATAAATTATCCTATACCCTACAATTCTATGCAGCTCTGACGATGCCCAGGTCAAATATGAAAACACCTTTAAATTGAATGGAATTCAAATATAACATATCAAATATTACATAAATACAACAAGACTATAAAAATAAAACGTTTTGCATGAAAAAGTTGCAGAAAATTGAGAAAAACACTGCACTTCCCTCCCTTCATTTTTCCAACTCAAATCGGGTCACCTTAACATCTTCAATTTCAAAAGTACTACCAACAGAGAATCAGTGCTGACAAATCTCCTTAAGAAGGTAAATAAACTTGCAACATCCAAAAGTTTTGCTTTAATATATTATGCAGGAATACAACTTACCTTCCACTTTTCAGCACTATTTTTGCCAAAATCTTTATGGTTGGTATATTTATATGCTAAATACCTTAGCACAGCACATGCCTCAAACACTGAATTTTCACCATCAGTGAGGACTGGAACTTCGCCGTGAGGGTTCAACTTCAAAAAGTCTTCTGACTTGTGTTCTCCTACAACCAATGCAACCACATATAAAGATAACTTGCCAAAATCTTTGGCATAGGAAAATGTTTTAATATTACGAATTGGTCTATGTTTATTGTTCAGTTATCAAATCATTCGCATCCTCTCTTATTGGAAAGCAAAGTTTAAATTTACCTGCAAATAGATCTAACTCAATAATTTCAACTGGTAGTTTGTTTCTCAGGCAATACAACCAAACAGCACGACAGCATGGCGACACCTTCACAACATACAACTTCATCTTGTCCACCATATTTGCACATTAAGTAGGAAGCTGAAACTGCTTTTAATGTCATCTATGCCAAGCACTTCTACATATTTGTCATGACTAAGTAGAGTCCAGCGCCACACACTCGTGCACCCCATTTTACGCCTTCTGGGGCCCTGGGTCTAAATTTGATAGGGGCCTTGTACTTTTTCCTAAAAGGAGTTTTTGTCACAAGCACAGTACTTTATAGTTTTCCCAAAAATTTTGCCCACTCAACAAATACGCTCCAACGTTTATACTGTTTTCTCATTACTTCAGAGTTCGACTCAATAATACAGGATACCTGGCATCCTTATGCAAATTACCCAGACCTTCTGAAGATGTAGTGTTGAGGCCTTGAGGCAGTAATGTAATGCTAAAGTGTTAAATGGGGGGGCTCAGAGAAGAATTTTGGAAACCACATATTTTTAGAGTTGTGCAAAATTACTCCAATTCATCATCCATCGATATTCTAGAGAACATAACGACCATCTGAAGAATGACATTGTATGCTATCACATTCAAATACTTGGTTGCATAGCAACTTTTGGGAGCCATTGCTAAACGGTAATGAGGCAGTCGCGTAAAGAGGCTGGATACTGTTTCACGATGGCTTCCCTTGAGTTTTTGAGGTGCATGAGCTATTTTATTCCGAGGGGAGGCGACAGAGTATTCAAAGATGAGTGCCTACTTTGTTATGATTCACCGGTATGCATTTTGTTGCTCGCGTGTTTATATCAGCACTCTTCTAATCATGCAATTACTTATCATATAAGTAGGGTTGAGAAACTTGATACATGTTTTTTAGAAGAAACCATCATTTTTACTGAGCCTCAATTTTTTTAACTTATCCCGAAACTGAGCCTGATATTTTCTTAGAATTCTCTTAACTTTTACTTTAAAAATCTGGCTAAAATGGGTTACCATATCTTTATTAATCTTGTGTTCTCAAATTTGAATTCTATCCTTAACATTTGGAATGTAATAAAGACATAATATCGATTTTTGGCCAACAAAAGCTCATAACTGTGAGGTGTACTTCAGACCAGTGACAACTTGGTTTTGAATTTGTCTAAAGATCATATAGCCATTAAATAACTTTTTGTTAATAGAATGAGCAGCAGAATAGCCTTTAGTTAATACTATGACTTAGCTGTAAT
Source organism: Cassiopea xamachana (assembly GCA_900291935.2). Lineage (NCBI taxonomy): Eukaryota > Metazoa > Cnidaria > Scyphozoa > Rhizostomeae > Cassiopeidae > Cassiopea > Cassiopea xamachana. The sequence continues at coordinate 25,086,299 of OLMO02000009.1, read as the reverse complement.
TATTGTATGGGAGACTTAGAAACTTTGTCTTTGGATTCTCCATACCCTGTAGGGGAACTTCAAAAGAGCTGGGAAGATGCCTTAACATTGATTAAATATATCTAAATCAAAGTAAGATAACCAACATGGAGCACTGCTATCTGCTTCTGTTCTCACAAAAACTAAACAGTCAATCACTGCATCACTTAATGGTAGTAGACATTTGCATTTATAGTTTTATGGAAATAGTATGTGCATGTGCATGAGTGTGTCTGTATATGTCTGTGTACATGCACAATTTGAGGCACTGCAGCACCATGTTGACCCTGGGCTATGTTGGAAGATCAAACAGGAGACAGAGATCTTTCCAAGTCCTACAAATGAGTCCATGGATCAACTAAGCTAGATCTTAAATGTCCTGGTGGGTTTGCTACTCCCTTTGTTATCCTTATTTCTTTTACTTTTGAATGAAAAAATCTGCATTTCATTTTATTTTGTAGTATTCAGATGGTGGAATCTTTGTTTCATTTTCAACCCTGCAAGGCTTTTGCAAAGAACATGTAAAACTCTTTACACAGAAACATGGAAAAGAAGGGTTTTTGCATCTTATGAAAGTGCCACGACCTGTAGGTTCATATTTCTTGTATTTTTTTACCATTTACTATAGCACATATAAATGATAAGTAAGGGAGGTTGGATACTTTACTTGCCAGATTAGAAGACATTTCTTTAATTTTGATGCTATTAATTATTTCTGAAGGTTGCAAAAGCTTTGGCAGATGAACCAGCAGCAAAGAAGCCAACAAAGCTGGCAATTGGTGAGCATGAATTTATCAAATTATTGATTTCTTATATTTTTGTTAGTTCATACTTTTGTATCTATCAGTCAAGATTTCACCTCCCATTTTGCTCCTTTAGGGATTTATTTTATTGTTGATGTGTTGGGTGGAAGGGTAATGGAAAGGACTATACCTTTTTGGCCTATGCCATTTGTTGTTGTCCTTTGATAGATAATAGGGTATGTATGAAGAATAAGTGTGAGAAAATGACAGACCCAAATTGGACTTGTACTTGTGACCCTTGACATTGAAGGTATGATCTTGACATATGACATACAGTGTCAAGTGTTGTGAGTTCAAAGTTTCCTCACACTTATTTGTCATACCTCTCAAATCTACCTCTTCATATATAATTTACATTCTGCTCTACTATATTGAGTGATATAAAAGAAAAACTCATGCACAAGACCTTGTAATATATTTATATTAATATTATTGGTATGCATATATATGTGTGTATATATATATATATATATATATATATATATATATATATATATATATATATATATATATATATATATATATATATATATATATATATATATATATATATATATATATATATATATATATATATATATATATATATATATATATATATATATATATACATATATACATACATTTATGTGTGTGTGCGTGTTTGTGTGCACACACAACATATAGAAGAAGTCTTATACACAAGTCCTTCCTTGTAAGAGCTGATCATACAGTGACCACTGAAGCTGGTGTTTGCAACAGAGTTGCATTTAGGTCTATATGCATATATTGAATATATCAAAGTCTTTCTGTTCATCTTCCCATCATCAATGCATAAATGTTTTGGAGAGAGTTAGAAAGATGGTGCATCTCAAACAAAATGTGATTGCTATGTTCTGATCTATGATTATTGATTTTGTACTTTTTGTGCATAAATTGTATTTCTGTGTTTTATCAGGGGTTGAAGATGGTTTTGATCTGGAGAAAGACAAGGTACTACAATTAGCTTTATGCATTAATTTCTTGATTAAATGCCCCCTCAAATAAGTGCCACCTCAATTAAGTGCACCCTTGATTAACTGCCCATCCTACTTTGAAAAATAATGAATAAGTGCCCCACTCAAGTAAGCACCCACCCTTTAAAATGGCCCATTCCTCTGCCATAAAAGATGGAGTTCATTGACATTTTTAAAGACATTTGTTCTGGTGTTTAAATACAGAATAAAGGAAGGTAAATCAACAGAGATACAATAAAAGTCTAAGTTAGCTTTTCAACATCTCCATGTCAATGATTTTTTCTTTTCTTCAAGCTTTTGCATCAAAACTTCCACAAATTTAATGATATTTGTGACTGTTGAGTACTTGACTAAAACCACCTGGCTGATTTTTAGCTTCAATTGCCAACAGCTTTGGTCTTCAAGTTATTCTTTGTTTGCTATCTATTGTATTTCATTTATCTTGATTGCCCTGAGATCCATATAAATAAATAAACTCCCCCTTCATTTAAGTGCCCCCCTCAAATAGGTGCCCACGCATGATCAAACATTTTATAAGCCCCGTGGGTGCTTATTCTAGGCATAACAGTATATTCTCAATATTTCATTGACAAAATATAATTTCCAAAATGGCATGCAAGAAAAATAATGAAATAAAAGTTTCCTTCAACAGAAGCATTTGTGTTTCAAGATTTGAAGTAAGAGAATAACTTAGTCTCCTGCTTTTATATTCAGAAGTCTCTGAAATTTAGCCCTTGCAAAAAATTGTGGCAAGTCCATTAGGAATTAAAGATGCAAACATGATTATTGTTATTTATTGCTTCCTTGCAGAGCAGAAGACCATTCTTTAATATGAACCTTGAATTCATAGCAGTCAACTGAAACCAGAAAACAACATAAAATATTTGAAATATTGAAACAATTATATTGTACTTTATCTATTTCTCTTGCATAAACAGTACATAGCTCAAAGATACAAAAAGATTATCTTAAAGCCTAGTTTTGAACTGGTCTTGTTTTAAAACTTTCAAGTTGCTCTGTTGCACTTTATAAATGTTGAAATTAGCTCTGTTTTGAAGTCTTATTATTCACAACATCTGAGCTATTACCTCCAAACTCCACTTGGAGAACATTATGCCTTTCAACTAGCTGTTGCCTTAAGTCCTTATTTTGTTGCTCTTAGTTTTGTAATTCCTCTTTTTGGTTATGCAAAGTTATTGAATTATTTGTCAATTACAGTTTAAATGAAGAACATGAAATTGCTTTGTTGATAGGTTCAATATGATGATGTCAACTCTGTTGTTATTCTTAATCATGATGGATCAGAAAATGCACATTTTCAGTTACCAAATCAAGAATTACCAGAAATGGTACTATAATATAGACATTCTTTCTTTTGCTTAATCTTTTTATATTTCTATTTTTCATTTCCATTGGAATTTGGTACTCTTGTAGTTCAGTATTATCTCTGTAATTCTCAGATAGCTTGAAAATTAACTAATGCCATTTTATGTGTTTTCTTGAAATGCATGCATGCTTTTTAGCTCCTATTCATTTACAGTAGACGAATAGAGAGCTAAATTTATTCCTAAGTTTGTTTTTGAAAGGTCCTGATTGCAGTCAAAGCAATATTAGATCACCAAGGTAACTACATGAATGAAAGTGTTGCATCTTGGGAGGAAGACAAGAGAAAAGTCTCTAAGTAAGCAGAATCTCATGACAAGCAATTTTAGAAATACTGCAAAATTAATTTGAACTCCACTGTTGAATACAAGAGTATTTATAACTAGTAGTATGTAAAGCTCTGTTACTTCATATATAGTGCTTAATTTCCTACTATTTTGTTTGTAGCCATGAATGCCAGATATATTGATTGTTAGTGCAACCCACATATTTTTTATTTTAGCTGATATCTAGTAATTTTTGAATCATTATTAGGTTTTCAAATGCTGTGCTCTGTGTTTGAAGAAGCATTTATGAATGCAATGAGCATTATTAGTAGTTTTGTACATTTTTTATTTTGCTTCATATTTTGCAAATTTGTTGTTTCTTTTTAAGGCATGCAGATAGTTTATTGCAGTTAGATAATGGCGTCAAGATTCCTCCAAGGTTTGCTCATCATTTGCAATATGCTTAGTGTCTTTTTCTATTAAGAAATTGCTATGGATATCTTTCTTATTGATATTTTTGATGTATTCTTTGTATGGTGTCAGTTATAGAACCATTTCTTAGTGAAAGTTGATATTTATATTTTTTCAGAGGATGGAAATGCTCTAAGTGTGATATGGTTGAAAATTTGTGGATGAACTTAACAGATGGGACAATCTTATGTGGTCGTAGATATTTTGATGGTCTGTCTTTGTTGCTTTTATTTTTATGACCATTGCTCTATTTTGTTTTTAAGCATCTACCCAGTACCTGATGCTGGGAAATATTCATGTGTATTAAATTCATCTGCTCATTTTGATGCTTGTAGGCTCTGGTGGAAATAACCATGCAGTTGAATATTATCAGGAAACAAAATATCCTTTAGCTGTTAAGCTTGGTACAATTACTCAAGATGGTGCAGGTTTGGTTGCTTGTGTTTTTGTTGTCCTTTTATTCTACCATTCCAGTTTGTTTCTTTTTTCTTACTGCTTCTAATGACAACAATCTTGCTCCATGTATGCTTGTAGATGTGTACTCTTATGATGAAGATGACATGGTTGAAGATTGTAAAATCAAGGAACATTTAGCCCATTTTGGAATTAATATAAAAAATATGGAAAAGGTGATCATAATGTTTTTCTTTATAACCATAAATATTTTGACCAATTATTCCCTGTGTGCAGGTTTTGTAGCAGCTGCCCTTTACCGTTTGCATTAGTGGAAGGATAATGTCATATTTTTCATTCATCATGATGCTCATCCTATTTTAACCTTTACCATCTTAATACACTAGTCATATTTCTCATGTTCATAAAGTTTTACTCATATTCTCATGTTCACAAATTCATTTTGTCAAATTCCATTATTTATTTATATTCAGACTGACAAAACCATGACTGAGTTGGAAATTGAAGCAAACTTGAAAATTAAAGCTGAATGGGATACAATTCAGGTTTGTCAAACCACCCCCTTCTTGCTACAAATCTGACAAATTTTTAAAATTAAATTGCGTGAAAATGTGTTGTGTACACATTACCTACGTGAGGCCGAACTGCATTCTTGACTCTTTTGCGCCAGATCTTTGGGGAACAGGAACCTTTTTAAAATCTCGCCAATTGCAATTTGCTGAGTTTTGTCGAGTTTTTGTGAATATTCAGGCCACGCTTGCTTAGGTGTTCCCTGCTCCAATGGCGAGCCTATATTTTCTAGAAAAACTTTGACTAGTATCTGTGGTGATCAAGAAACCCAGAATGCATACTGGACGCGAGTTATCGACATGCTTAGCGCTGAGGAGCAAGTTTTGAAAATCAGGATCTCTAGATAAGCTAAAAATTGCTTTCCCAAGGGTTTTTTGAAGAGGAAAGTGGTAGAAACAACCGGTAACGTCTCACTTTTCATGGTGAAGGAGAAGTCTTTCATGACCAAATTACGACTTAGTGCTTAAAATGATATGAAAAAGTTGGAAAGTTGTGCTCTTCCTTGTATTTCTCTACTGAAGATGGTTGTTGATGTGTTCACTGACGTGGAGACTATAAAATACTCTATTCTTACAAAGTTTAAGCTCTTTTATACACTAAAACTGGAGTTTTCATAAAGTGCATGAATACAACCTTCGCAAACTTGTGCTTGCATAATGCGTGATTTAGAGAAAAATGCGTGGAAAACACGCAAAATGCGTGAAGAGTGGAAGATCTGTTACTATTTCGATGATCAAATGCAGCTTATATTAGTGTAGGACATTTCGATTTACTGTCCTGATATCTATAGTTCTTGTTGTAGTAATTTTTTTAATTTGGATTTGTATTATGAGTTTGTTAGTAAAATACATTTGTAGAAAAGGAAGGTTTCATTTCAATTAAAGAACCCTCTGTTGTTATTTTGCTGAGTTATTTTCAATGCAATTTAATGCAATTTCAGCATCAATTGAGTGCCTATTTTGATCATTCACTACTTTATTCATCAGGAGGCTGGCAAGAAGCTAAAGCCTCTATTTGGTGGATCATACACTGGAATGATCAACCTCGGTAACAGGTTCGAATTTTCTTCCTCTTCTACCTCATGGAACATATTTTTCAATCTTCATAGACCAAATATTTTGTACATCTTTGTTTGCAACATAAGTGATGGGTAGCAGTTCCACCTACAAAGTGGTATATTTGAGTGTAGTAGATTTTGAAGAATCATATGTTTACGTTCAAAAAGCGTTAGGACACCACAAACTTTTGATGGTCATGTATGCAGGTAACTCTCGTTGACGAGGAAGTAAGTCTTTCCAATGAAGTTTTCAGAATACATCAATTGCGCTTAAAAACTTCTGAACCGCGTGAAAAATCAAATAAGAGTTACTGAAAAATTTCCTGTGCTTGGAACACAAACAAGGCAACTATCAAATATTACGAACAGATTTACCAGAAGCGATTCGAAATTGCTTTCTTCCAAAATAGCGGTAAAAGTGACTGAGAAATCAAGTTAGCTTTGGGTTTCTCGAAAAGTACACCTTTAACTGTGTGCAAGAGGTTATTCGCCAAAGAATTGCAATAAACTTTTCAGAGATTGTTAAATAAACGAAGTTTGCTACAAAGAATGAGGAAGGCCTTTCTTGAGAGTACTACGAAACAGCTAAGCAAAGATCCCCCAAAAACTAAATGTCGCTTTGAACTCTCAGAAAATGTTCCTACACTTTTCTTACAACGATTTTATGATTTCATGAGTTTAATGCTTCCAGTAATAATTCAAGGTAAAGTATTTGTTAAAAAGTATTGATTTATCCAAGGTCTTCTGCAATTAGAAATTTCAATTTGTTTATAGGTCTTTATTCGGTGCCATTGTAACGATATTCACTCATGCGCTTAGCCCGTATCATCCTGCGTAGACGGCAATTGAACGAGAATAATGAAGTGCCACTTGTATTTTTGCTCAGCATTTCAGCAGAGTTTTGCAATAATTCTAATATCGCAGTGTCCCAGTGCTTTTTGAACGTAAGTATATTTACATTTCGATGGGAATAGCTGAATTACCTGGTGTTCTGCCATTTTCGCATTCACTAAAATTTCAGCTAGAGCTTAGATGGCTTAGGAAGGCATTTCTTATTTGTAATTAAATTGAAGTGCATCAACTATGCAATGCTCAAACTTGTACCAGCTTCCTGAAGCATTGAAAAGTTTTCACTGAGTTCGTAAAATGTGAGAAAGTGTATGGTGGAATGAAGGCTGGTGGCAAATAGGTAATAGAAGCAGGGACTTGCCAATGCAGAAGTATGTGCGTGTGGGGAGGGTCACACCACCACTTTTGCTGAAGCTGTCGTTAATGAGCATAGTGAGCATGGATTGTCTCTGGCTTGTCTGTATAAGCTGGCATAGTGAGCATGGATTGTCTCTGGCTTGTCTGTATAAGCTGGCATAGTGAGCATGGATTGTCTCTGGTTTGTCTGTATAAGCTGGCATAGTGAGCATGGATTGTCAGTGATCCTGGGAAATTTTGTAGCCTGTCGTTAAATTCTGTTGTATTCCAGGGGTGATTTCTAAAAATTTTAACAAAGGGGGCTCTAGGTGCAATGTCAGAAAGTGGGTGTGGTCCATTTGTATCCACACCCATATTTTTGAAGATGGAGACTTGATAATTTAGTCTAATTGTGATATAGTATAGCCAACATCTACAAAGATCTGAATAGCCATGTAGTAGTGAGGAAACTCATCATAGCAATACCATACAAAACATTGGAAGCAAGGTCAATGCGCTTTGAAAAAAAAGATTGATACAAAAATTTGGGAGGGTTGAGCCCCCCAAAATGAACAACAATTTTAACAAGGGAGGCTCCGCCCCCCTGAGCCCCCCTAGAAATCACCACTGTTGTACACCCCCCACTCAAAGCACATCATCATGTTACTGAATAGAACGGACAGCGTTGTAAGTGAAACAGGCCCACATTTGAATCACGTAATCACTCTTCAGTGAGTACACTTGTTTTATGCTGGCTGTTTGTTGTAAGAATTTGATTAATTGATTGATAAATTAATTGGTTAATTAATTGATTAAAATAGTGTTAATGATGAGCTGTAGATTGTCTTTCCGTCATTTTTAGTTGCTATATCAATTCAGTGATGCAAGTTCTTTTTTCAATTGAAGAAGTCATATCAAGGTACTTAATTTGATATGTTTAGACAATACAAAATACCCCTACACATTCCAAATTTGCTACTCATCATTTAGGAATCTTTTATATTATCAAATAATTGTCAAACTGACTGCATTATTTTCAATATAGAATTGACCATGTGGTATGGTAGGATTTATCGTAGCATTTGCTTCTTGTCTTAGTTGATCATCTACTTTTCCTAGATATAACAATCCAATAGAAGATGTTTATTTAAGATCCAATTCAAATCCAGCAGAAGATTTTGAAATTCAGATGTATGCATCGCTTTTTTAATTCGATAATTTTGCCAAATTTTGTTACATTCTTTTTAGCTCCATTTTGAAAGATATCGCCTTTTCTGATTTGTCCATTAAGAATTCTTATTGAGACTTCTTTGAGAATGGTTGATCAGCCTGATCACTTTCAATTTCCGTCTTCTAAGGTCATTGCTATTGCTCTAAGTTGAATATTCTTTGTTCATGGAGAGTTTATGATCTGCAAACCCTCATTTATAGTTTTTTGCTATTTTATCAACGGTGTTTTGCTTGAGTGACATAAATTTTACTCATTCCAGCTACTAATCTTTTGATTATTAAATTATTTATCCATTTAGAACGAAATTAGCAAATGGTTTATTATCAGGTAAATACTCACCTGCTATAGAAACAGAATTACATGAAATTGAGGGACCAGAAAAGGTTTGTTTTGAATAGAATATACTATTAAGTACGTCATTAATGATTTGCTGTTAACAAGTACTGTTACGTTATAGCATGCTAATGATTCCCATTCATCTTTATCATTCGATGGGTAGCCAGGCAGTTTGCTTTCTTAAATCAAGCATTTTAATATATGAAATTTATTGCATCTTGTTAATGTTCGATTACATGCAATTCTTTAATTAAATATTTTTTCACATTAAAAAAGTGATCATTTCCACATTTTAGGATGTCGAATCAAAATATATTTTGAATATATCACAGTCTTTTTAACTTTTAGGGTATTCGTCCATTAATGTTTAAATCTCTGGTTGGCAGAGGGCATCCTGAATTCTCAACCAACCGTCAACAGGATGCGCATGAATATTTTCTTCATTTGCTTTCATTAATCTCCAAGAAAGAGGTGAAATTGCAATTTTCTTTTCATAACGAATTAATAAAGAGTTGTCTTTTTTAAGCGTCTATAAACTAATTCAGAACTATATATATTGTATGAAGAGTCCAAATAAATGTAAACTTGTCTTTAATGATATCTTCATTAGTGCTGAATTTACAATGATCTTGAAAAGCTCGTTGTGAGTGAAATGCTGATGATGGTTTCGATTGAAACTTTTAGTTTAATGACAAGATTATATTTGGTTTATTCTCATTTCATATTTCATATTTCATATTAATTTACTTATGTTTTACTTTTATTATTTTTAATTTATTAAGTGTATATGTACTCAACACGTTTTGATGATTGAGGAAATTACGTATAAATTGCTAGATTAAAGGTATCTTTCAATAAAGTTGTTTTTCAAATAATGTATAGGATGCTGTCTGAAGAAAATATCAACTGAAAAGACACTACAAGTTATATAGCTATCCTCAGAACACTTTACTCTCATCCATCTCCATGAATTCCATCTAAGTCAAGCCCAAACCCCAAAATCCAAACGCCAGGACAAACTCCATCCCAGCCCACTGCAACTAATTATACCTCGTTGGTTGCAGCCTACTGAACCAAAAGCCTCATTAAAAGCAAAGCTTTACAGTTAGTTGGGAATATTTTTCCTGCTATTGGAAGCTTGTTGATTCTGTCTAAGGAGGCTGTTGTTAAGATCTTTTCTAAATCTGTGAATATCAGATTTACGGTGATCTCTATGAATATCAAATTTAAGGTAGTCGCGATTTCCGACCATGCGACCAATTTTGGGCGATTGCTCTGAAGTAGAATTGAATTGAATTGAATTCGACTCCCAATGTGACTACAGCGACCACGTGCGACTATGAGAGCGCTAGCGACTAATCGTTTGGTCGCCAAATAAAGCGTTTGCAATGGAGGTCAGTCTTTAAAAGGTAGCCAATACTGTGAAGAAGAGACAGCATATGGCAAATGCTAAAAAATGCCGCTTAGGCCCATGACTCAAGGGGTAGAGCACTTTGTTTCAAATGAAAGCTCTTTGGTGTTAGCTTTTTCTAAACAGCATTTCAATTCATTTTCTAAACAGCATTTCAATTCACCAATGATGAATATTCAACGATGCTTTGCATTTCAGGTTAGAATCAATTGTATCCTTAAATTTTATGCTTCATCTAATCAATTAAAATACCACACAGAAGTTTTTAATCTTGTTGTTTACTACTTGGTTAATTCACCCGTAAGTTAAGATCATTATCTTGTTGGTTTCATTTTCAAATCGTTTGCACATAAGGAGAATTTAATGAATTTGACAACTTTCATTGAAGATTCCAGTGATTAGCATATGAATATATAACTTTTTGGTTTTCAGTTTTTCTGTTGAATTGCAAAAATCACCCAAACAGTTTTGTTCTCTATTTCATTCAAAGGTATCCGGTTTAAAATTCTAGTTAGCCCTTTCTCAAATAAGCATTTGAAACAATAACTTTGCCAAGTTGGTGAAGCAGTCTCGATGAATTTCTCTCTAATATGTTTGAAATAACTTTTTTTCAGTATGAAACTAGATTGGTATGTTTATCTAGTAATAAAGTCTCATATAGTCAACGAGAGGATGTTTCACTTCTCTTACCAGTCCCTTTGGATAAAGCAACAAACACAGGTACCCAGTTTTCCCTTTTGTTGTGCCCATCATCATACTGTATCGCCAAGATAAACTGTTCCTTTCTCTATTGCCACGTGCTCCTTTTCTTCGCCGCCATTTGCTTATAAGAATATGTAAATATAGAAGCCTGAATCCCCTTTTGTCAATCGTCTACTTGATATGAAATTGAAAGTAATTACTGGAATTAAATGATTTTTTTCAGCCGAATACATTGCTTTTGAAGCAAGAAAGAAAGAAAAGGAATCCAGAAATGAAAAAATGTAAATCAATATTTACTTATTTCAAAACATTTTTTGCTATCATATTAGTAGATCAACTCCTGAAACAGTTGCTGATCTATCAACTATCTTCGTTAATAACCCAGCCATGATTTACTAATTTGCCCAGCTGTTAATTTCTTGAATATTCGTGTGAACGCATCTTTCATTTTTTGTCCTTGCAATAGATAATTCATCATTCTCTATTAACCTTTTTTTGCTCGTTTTCTTTTGCTTGTTCTTTGTTTGAACCTTGATTTATTATTTTTCACAATTTATATGATCAATTAGTTCGTTTCCATTCGCTTGCAATGCATTCTTAGATGCATCCTTTGTTGTATTCACAGGGATCCATCCGAACTAGTTCGCTTGAAAGTACCATTCATGAGTTGCTTAGAAGCTTTTGCCGACCCTGAGCAGGTTGATAATTTCTTTAGTTCTGCAATAAATGCGAAAACCGAAGCCATGAGGTAATTTATTAAACGACCAAGTTACAATAATGGTTAGAATCAATAGCTTGATATTAATTTAAATGCATTTAAGTAAAGCTTTAATGCGTTGAAGTTTATGATTTAATCAACTTCATTGTTTTATATCATTTACTTAATTGTATATTATGCAATGAAGATCAGTTTTTTATCTATATTTTGATGATTTTGTGTACCCATTTTGAAAAATTTCAGTTGTGTTTGTTTTCACATACCCCCCTTTTAAGATTCTGAATGATTTCATTTTTCTTCTAACTGAAAAGAATTTTTTCGAATTCATTGGAAATTTTATATATGCAATTTTTGAGCTATTTTGCATAACATAATTATTTTTTGGCAATCCTCATAAAGAAAGGGTACATCCATTAAAATTCTTACTTTACAGAACAACGAGGTTTGCAACTTTTCCTGAGTATTTGGTAATTCAACCGCGACGATTTACAGTTGATGATACATGGACCATTCAGAAATTAGGTCTGTTGCTATTTCTAGCCTCGCACCGGATATTCACGAAAAACTTTCCCATTGTATAGTAAATGGCTGAAACACCACAATTCTCCGTTATCACTTATTCAGTTAACGGTAGGGCAATGAATAGTACTTTTATGTGTAGTATGATCAGCATTCATCTAAATGGAATGCACTAATGGTATTAAGAATGTAATATTTTTGTCATGTGCAGTATTGTCAAAATCCGTTGATATTCTCTGCATTATCTTTTGAATCATTAGTTGTCATGTTTTCGTCAAAATAGAAATGGGTGTATAGTTGGCGTTCTTCCTTTTGCAGATGTTTCAATTGATGTGCCCGATACATTGGATATCTCGCATTTGAAAGGAAATGGTTTGCAACCAGGAGAAGAAGAGCTTCCAGATACAAACGAGGCTAAAGAACCAAAACAAGGTGCGCAATACAATATTTCTGTCACTAAATTCTGATTTTAAATACTACCTATGTTTCACTAATTGTCTTTTAGAGTTAAGGATAATTGCAATTTGTTATTTTTAACATTTTTTTCACGTGCATATTTTAGAATATAGTAATATTTCTGTTTGCTTATGATTAAGAGTATTGAAACTTGTGGAAGCTTTTCGTTAGTATTTTCTTCTTTTTTTCCTTTCCGAGGTTAATCGAATTATAAATTGCATCTGAAACCAAGAAGGCCCTCAAAGTTTTCCAAACTAGTTGGCAAACGAAATATAATAGAGTCTATGTTCATTAAATATCACATTTTATATCTAATGTTTGTTTTTTTATGTTTTTTACATTACGTTTCCTGTAAGCTTTGAGTTTTTTTGTAAAATTAAGTCCCCTTTCGTTTGTTGGGAGTATATTGAATTCTTATTCCACTCTCTTTTTAGAAATAAATATTGATGAGAATATCGTTGGGGAATTAGCAATGATGGGATTTCCAATAGAAGGTTGCAGAAAAGCTGTTTACTATACAGGAAATTCTGGTAGGATTATGAGATTGATTTAATTTCCAATTGAAGTTTTGACTGTGATTTCTTCAGCGAGCAATTATTTTGATAGATTTATCAAACAGTTTTTAATTTGTTTAGAAATTAATTGAGAAATTTGCCTACAAATTCAAGATGACCAGTAATTGACATGAGTTTGAAACCAACCGTGGTTCAAAGTTACTATGAAGATAGGAACTGATGGCTGAAAGTAGCCAGGGCGTAGCTGAAGCGCATTCGGCTCATCAACATGGATCGGGTTCGATGAGAGGAAATTTCGTTCCAAACGGAGCTGTTCTATTCCCTCTCTCTATCGTGTAAACAGGGTGTTAAAAGTACCGTATAAGTGGTGGAAATCAGATGATGAAGAGAAGAAGATAGGAAGAGGTGAATGGATAAGAAGTATTTTGATATCAAAAATCAGAGTCGAATTTTGTTAAATGTAGTTATGTTCTCATTTTCTCATTCAATCACAATCCTAAGCTAGAATTTTTCTCACCATAGGTGCAGAAGCTGCAATGGAATGGGTTTTTGAGCATAGTAATGACGCCGGTATGTTTTGAAGCTTGTACATCTGAGTAGTGACTAAATATCTTCTTGTTACCGTTGTTCATTTTTGTAACATTTCTTTTGTTCCAATTTGTTTGTATTGTATTTCATTCTCAGATTTTTCATGGTGCAAATGTTCTTTTCATAATATAATTTTGTAAAGAGGTGAAGATTGAATAGACAGGATTCTCATGCCTCCTAAAAATCCTAAAATACCCTAGGAAAAGATGAATAGCCTAAAGAATTCTAAAAAATCCTAAAATATTAGAAATATTTTCCTGTTCTCCAGTATTTTTCCTAAATTTTTCATAAGCTGAATTTCTTTTCAGCAGTTATGTTGCTTAATAACTTATTTTGTGATAGTTTATTATAGTAAGAATGGTCAAACCATCAATTCTCTCAAATTCTACCGTGAATGTATTATTTTTTGAATAGCCATGATGACTTTTTCTTCTATACCAAACGTATGAGGGCCTTTTAACCTATTTATATCATATCATCTGAGTGACCTTTTAACCAATATTTTCCCAAAAATACCTCAATACATACCGAATGTCTGTGGAATCTACAAAACCTTCTAAAAATGGGTGAAGGAATCTCCTAACTTCTACTAAATATCCTAGAAAAATTGATGAAAATAGAGTAGGAGCTCTGATAGAATATGCAATAATTTTCTTTCATTTTAAGTGTATGGATTCCTCTTGAAACTTGTTTACTCATGTTGAGGGATGGTACTAAGTTGCTTAGGTTTCGGGGGGAGGTGGGGGGGAGGTCGTAGGAGGATAGAATTTCCAGCTATGACCAAACTTGTATTTGGTCTCTGCGCCTGTACTTTACCTGTATTCTTCACGTGCAGAAATAGTTAAGAGTCTTGGCGGAATAAATGCCAAATATATTTGTGGCCTTCCTAAATCATAAGACACGCCAGAGTAGCAAAGTTGCTTATTGTACGGCCAATTCTACTTTGTAAGCACTTGAAATGAATTTAGAAATAATTTTGCGCGGATCCGGTTGAGCTAATAATTTTAGTTTATGATGGTGTTGATGCATTTGTGTAAATTACGAAATGTATTACAAAATGAACGAAATTGATAGAAAGGAGAAGCGTTAGAAGTTTATAGGTAGGGCCCCAGAAATTATTTGCTATGTACGCCCTTCAGACTGTTGGAAAATATTGGAAGCCCCTTCCCAGCATTTTCATCTGTTTTATATTTTGTAAGAAGGAAATGCAAAGAGAAATAGAATTTATTGTTGAATGTTTTTTACATTTGCTCTAAAATCCAAAGATCACAACAAGAATATCGAAGAACGACATCAATGTGTCTTAGTCAAACATTTGAGTTCGGCTAGAAAAGCTCACTTTACTATAGTAAAGCAGTTTGGGAACGTTGTGTTTACATGAAGTATTTGGAAAATTGTGTACTAATTAGCTACATTTTCGTATTTTTTGAATGGAGCACTTCAGCGCCCTGTGTTGCTTCATTCAATTCAACTACTTTATGCTTCAGTGATCCTAATTTCTCACTGCTTTCTTTCTCTAAATTTCTATATGCGATGTTGTAATGTTGTCACATATTTAAAAAAGATTTTGCAGAGAAATTAGAGCTCCCATCAGCATCAAAGACACCTTCCAGCTCTTTCACTCCAAGTGAAGATGCGCTTATGATGATCCAAGGGATGGGGTTTTCAATGGAGCATGCAGTCAAAGCATTAAAAGCTACTGTAAGTAAAATTCTTCTTTTTGCGATAGAGATCTTTTATCTTCATCAGAATCCTCTGGGATTCCTTCGATAGGATCAGTATTCTCTAGACTTTTAAGACGCACATGTAATTCTTCACATGCGCCGCCATATTTTATACACGCAGTCTTATCCGGCAATACTCTCCATGCCTCAAGAACTCTTTCAATCGTGTGCTTCCTTAAGAGAGGAGGTTAAACAGAGAGCGCCTTATTCGTAATTTTTGGGAGAAGAGAGGGGCTTAACAGAAGGGGGAGCTTATTAGGGAGGGGGGCATGATAGAGTTTTCTGTAGTTCAGAAACTTGAGTCATCTCTCATATCAATTTAGGATAATAACTTAGAAAGAGCATTGGAGTGGATATTCAATCATACTGAGGAACTGAATACAGTCTCAATGGATGTCGATAACGGAGAGCAAGTCCAGATTGACACATCGTACATTGATGGACCTGGAAGTGAGCATGTTTTGTATTCTTTGTTCACCTTCATTTGATTTACTCTTTATTCTATAATACTTGGGCTTTTGCTTTGTCGTATTACTAATGAAGACAGAGTTCTGTAAATACTCTCACACATTACGTCTTTTTGGTTTCAATCGTCCTCTGGAATGTTACCTTACTCTTTTACATCTTTCTGACAACCTTGAAACAGTTTGGGTGCCATCATATTTCCTTTGCCTCGAATGAAACGACTGGTGTACTTTCTTCTCTTTTTTAGAGATGTATCTATTGTTTTTTGCGAGTAAAGGAAGAATAGACATTTTTCGATGAAGACTTTCTCTCTTTCTTTTCACGTCTTCATATGCAAGGTAGAAATGAAAAAGCACTAAAGTCCTGCTTAAACTACACAAGCTAACCCAGGGAAACCCGGGTTAGTTTAATCTAGTTTAGATTTTTAGTAGTGTAAACTAAACCAACCCGGGTTTGCCCCGGGGTCGACCCACTTTAGCCTGGCCCTACAACAGAGGTGGGCTCGCCCCGAGTTTACCCGGTTTAGTCGCTTTCAACATAGTGTAAACGCAATCAGGATCGAACTTGGGGCACTTTTCCTGTTCGCACATGCGTGTTCTAAATTGTAGCAGAGCGCACCACTTTGATTCAACATTTTTTCACCGATTGTGATTGCAGGCTAACAACGCTATTGAAAAGCGAGAAACATTTTGCTATAATGTGTACGGAAGCTTTTGAAAGAAGTTCAATTTGTGCTGATGAGGCAGTTCTACTCCTGATAGGAATTTGAGCTGACGAAAAGATCCTACGGCTGTTAGGTATCTCCTCAAGAAAGGCCGATCTAGGAGAAGATGGCTAAACTATGGCTACATCTATTTATTTTCTCAAGCAAGAAAACGGAAGATAGTAACAGTTTGTCTGTAAGGACGCGAAAAGCTTCTAAATTGCTTTGCTATGTAAACGCAATAGGGTTCACCCCGGATTAAACTAACCTCGGTTCGCCCTGTTTAGTTTGTGTAGCGTAGACAGGGCTTAATTCTTTAGTGTTGCACGCATTTTTACGGGCAATAATTTGTTTTACTTTGAATTCCGTTTTATATTCTAGAGTATCGTTTGTTTGCGTTTGTAAGTCACATGGGTACCTCTCCATCATGCGGGCACTACGTATGTCATATTTTTAAAGAAGGAAGGTAAGGTTGAATCTTTTTCATTTTCATTTCTTTTTGAATAGCATGTTCGTCCTGAAAACCGTTTTTTCAATCTTTAACTTGGCTAAGACCTGGAATCACAAACCTTGCGTACATCAATACGCATACTTGTATGATGTTTGAGTAAAGCTTATTTCTTTCCCTTTTTAGATGGGTAATTTACAACGACCGAAAGGTGGCAGTTTCAGAGAGACCTCCTATGGATTTAGCATACTTATATTTCTATAAAAGAGACACTGCATTGTGACGAGGTCTTAGCAATCCATGTTAATTTTCTTTCGCATCCATCGTTTATGTTCCTATTGAATTTGTGAATCTATTAAATTTGGAAGTAAACTTCGCTTATATTTATGTAGTTCTTAATAGCATTGATTCTACATTAATTCCCAGTAATGTTTCATTTATCTACTTTGTGTTCTATTCTTATCCCTGACCTCCATACCAGTTGCGCTTTTGGGCGTGGCACATTGCAAAATATCAAATATCAACACTTTTTTATAGTTGGTTTTGAATGCTAGTTAAAAACTAATTAATACCAACTATTTATTTACAATACTATTTTTACATTATTGGATTTAAAATAAATAATTAAGAAAAATATAGACAACCCATACAACCAATAAAAAGAAACTTTCTATGTGCAGATGTGGCACGTACAGTTTTTGCCATCCCAGTGTCGTATTTCTTTTTTAAAACTTTTTGCGGAAGTTGTTAATTTTATCTCATCACTTAGTGTATTCCACAAAAGACTTCCTCTAAATGATAGGGAGTTTATTCCGTTACACTGAGTTGTAATATCTATGACTATAATATTATGTTTTGTTTATACACGGCACTGAGTAGGCGCCGTGGTTCTATATGTGTTGTTGTTGTTTGAGAGTAGGGAATATATCATGGTATGATAGAGTGTGTTTTGATTGAGTATGTGGAGTTTGATATTACTTAAATATTGTCGTTTATTTCTGGAAATTGAAACCCTCAAGAATTAACATGAGTATTCACAGAGGGGATCTTACATAATTCACTAATACGAAGACCATAGGGCACATCTCTTTTGGTGAAAAATTCCCACATGTATTCTGGGTTTAGATGGTTAATTGTTCTATAAACTTCAGTCATGAGTATTTCTAGGTTCTTTTTGTGTATTGTCTTTGATTTATCCCTATTTAAAAGATCTTCAAACGTAGATTCGTAATCTCCATATAAGGCCCTCAGTGCACGCTTGTAAGTCCTATTTATTTCATTATTTGCTCCTTTGGTACAAAATAGCCAAATTAGAGGACAATATGAAAAATTGAATGTGAATTATGCAATCCTGGAAATAGTTCTAATCCATTTATTTCATTTTCATTTCATTTTTTTAGATGGTAGCCCGCCCTAAGGGTACTAATTTTCATAGGGCTACCAATATGTGACTGCCAATCGCTGTTCATTTGAAGGCATTAACTATTGTGCTTAAAAAACTTTGAAGAAAGTCACAAATTGTAAGCAAATTCCTGTTTTATAGTGCTTCAGCAGTAAATAGGGCCAAAATATAAATTTTAAGACGTCATCATTTGGCGTTCATGGTTTGTATAGGAGGTAGGAAAAATCGCATGCGCTGTGTAGGTAGATTCCGCTGACAAAGTAGCACTCATGATTCTTATCTAGGCCCATGCAGGTGTTATTAAAGCGCTGAAATTATGGAGGGGATGCAATAACACACAAACATCAGAAGGTGGATATAAGTCCGAAGAAAATGAGTTTTTTATGTTATTCAAGATTGGTGCTTCGCTCCATTGCATTGGATAACATAGGGAGATGCAGTGCAATATCTATTGCTGCAAGAACCAAGTCTTCTGTTTCAACAAATGGAAATCTTGGCAGCTACTCTTGTAGACAGGCAAGTCAGGTTCTTGTCAAACGATATTTTGGCGGTACCTCGACAGAGGAATCTAATGAAAATAGCATTAATGGAGACTTCCATAAAAGAGAAATAGAGAAACGTTTATTAGTTCTTGGTAAGAGTGCTATACTTGCTTGCCTTACTGAACAATTTCTTGATACGTACCATGACATCGATGCATTAAAAGTTGCGAATTTGGTATCATACATGACAAAAGAGATACTTCCATTTAACATGGGCCTAGAACTTTCATCAAATGAAAGTTTAAGCGCCCGAAGGGCAAAGATGTATATCGAGGTAGGGAGGATGATGTCTGAGAAAGGAAAGGACTTCACTCTTGATGAAATTAGGAGATGTGTCGGTACAAAGTTAAGCAATTCAAAGATCGAAATATACAGTAAGCTGGCACATCCAGTTCCACTTCTGAAGGTGATTGCATTGAAACTCGGGAAGCAACTTGAAGTTAGAAAGACTGGTAGGAGTACAGTTAAAGTTTTTGTTGACGATTTACCAGTTACTGAAGCTACAGCATCAACATTTGAAGGGGCAGAGTATCAAGCTTGTCTCACTGTTGTAAGAGAAAAGTTTATGAATGAAGTAGATAGTGTTACATTGGAATCTGATGAAGAAGTGCTTACCAGGGAGTTTAAGGGAAAATTTGATGGTCAAAGAGTTGTTGAGTTAAAAAAAGCAGCAGATAGTGATACTTTTGGAATTTTCTTAAAAGGAGGTGAAAAAGCAACAAAGCAGACGGAAAAGTTTTGGGAGTTTCATTACATTGAGCCAATTTTCATAAATAAGATTTTAGAAGGAAGTCCTGCAGATAAAAATGGTCGTTTACAAGAAGGGGATGTGTTACTAGCAGTGGGGGATTTTACTTTAGATGGTGTTACTTTAAATAGTGCAGTTTCTATGATAAATGAGGAAAATAGTGTTACACTTACTGTAAAGTATGATCCAGAAGTGAAATTAAGGAACAAGATCAAGGAAGAATTTGGTGCAATGGAAAGTAGAGCATTCAAAGACACTTTAAAATCAGACAGGTGGGGGAAATGGATTGAAGCACATGCTGAGAAAAATCCTGATAAATATTTTAAAGTTGGTTAAGACAATTGCATTGTTTTAAAAGCTGCAATAAGTAGTGAAAGCATGTAAATGAATGGTTTTATTTTCCTTATAAGTTTGGATGAGTAATATCTGCAATATTTATTTTCTTACTTTAACCATAAAACTAGCTGTTCCTTGTTTTTTTCAAGCAGAGTTTCTAGAGGTATGACAGAGGCAAAGGTTGCCCAGACCGTGATAACTTTTCAGCAGTGTCTAAAAAATTTAAAGTTGCACTTTTAGACAGTCTATGCTGTGAAGGTGATACTGATTGTTAAATTTTTGTCCTGCATGATTACTCACTCAGTTATCAAATATTGGATGTAAATACTTTCTGTAGTCAAGATCAGTACAAAGTTATGCTTCTTATTGCCTTTCATAGTTTGGAGACTCAATTCCCCTCAATCCATAAGTTATAGCGGGAATTTATATTAAATGCCAGACTGCATTCTTTGTAGTGCACAGAGAATATATTTCATCTGCCATTTTAACTGTTTCTTCTTGTGCATGTGCCAAAATCTGGTAAAAGCTCTATTTACAGTACCAGATTGACTGGTTCTACCTGCACATGCACCGAAACATGGAATAAGGAGTTGTCTGTGGCCACACAATGTGAAGGCTCAATTTGTGGTACCAATGTTGCTGCTTTCACCTGCAAAATTCCCATTTGGGGTGTTACTTTCACTACTTGTGCCATACTTTTGAGATTATTCCCTTCACAGAAATCAAAGAATTCAAACTGGATTAAATGCAACTCATGTATCTATTTATTTGTTCACTGTTAGAACTGAGTCATAAGACATACTCTGGAGTACTAAATAATTTAGGGGGCTTGGGAATAAATGGAGAGTGTTGAAAATCTGCTGAAATTCAATATGGGAGCTGGCAATGTACAAGTATTGTTTATGTTCACTCGTAATTTTATATGCTAAGAAGAAATCCAAACAAGAGAGTAAAGAAAAGTGTTGCTTTGCCTGAGTAACCCAGAAGAAGTTCAGTATCATAAATGAAATTTTCAAAACTAATAATTAGGGTGGGAAAAACCTTCAAAAATGAACAATCAAGGAGTTGCTAGACTTCTGCTCTTATGAGCATATGCTCAAGAGTAGATATTGTTTCTACGGAGGAGGAGAGGGGTATGAGCACTAGTATCGAAGCGAAATCGAGATCGAGTTAAAAGACACGCGACGTTCTATTGTTGCATCTGGCTGCAAAAGCAAAATGGCTGGTGGAAAAAAACTCACTCAAGAAGAAGAGATTCTTCTACAGGATTTTAGTCGTACAGTTTCAAAGAAGTCACAGGCATTATTTTATCTCAATGCATTGATGATAACTATTCTGCCACTTTGTAAGTATTTAATGGTAAATCCTTGCTATGACTTAAGAGCAGTGGTTCTTAAACTTTCCAAAATATGATGACACATGAAGTAGGATTTTCAGGTTTTCTGAAGCATATAATGGATATTTTTCTGCATCGTTTCTAGTTCATTCAAAAATAATGATTTAAAAGTAGTTCGCAAGCCAGCATTTGAAGCTGAGCCTCCTTATTTTTTTAAGTTCTCCAGAATTTTTGCATAACTTCATCCTTATTTCCTATAGATAAGTTTTGAAAAGTTTATTCCTTTTCAGTTTATTGACTGTTGGGAAAGTAGCCCTTCAGCACAATTGCTAGTTTTCAAGAGGCTCTCTCATAAAGTTACAGTTGAAGTATGTGAGCAAGATTAAGTAGATACACTCAAAAACCTAACTGCAATCAAGATACCCATGCTATTTATCTAAAAGGAGAAGAAGGTAAATAAGTTTCTTAAAATAGGTAAGGGAGGAAGATAGTTACCTTCAGGTGAGAGGTTATTCCACTACTAATGAAGGAATAATAAGGGAGAATGCTTAGCCTCAGCAAAGTGGCCATTTGCCTTATTAGCATCCAGTAAGCTTCTACTGCTAAAGATATAGTGGCATAAAAGTGCTGAGAAAGCACATGTTAAGATTTTACTCAGTGATAATAAGTATGGTGATTTTTGTTTTAGTATTGAATAATTGTTATGAGTTGTGTTTTAGGGCTCTTTTGGAAAATTCATCTCATGGATCCTTACACCTATGCCCCATTGTTCATTGCTGGAACCCTTGTTGCAACATATCTGGTTTCATTTGCATACAAGAACACAAAGTTTACTATGAAACACAAGTACTTGTTTTATCCATACTTACAATTGATTACTTATTATTTTACTACTGATGAGTAATTATTGAAGTATTCATTTTGGTCAAGGTTATGACTGCTTTTTGTATTATTGAAATATATAAACTTGACTAGTAGAGCAATGCTTTATTTACTCAGATGTGATCAACTGTTTTCCACAAGATTCAACATTATATTTATCATGATGGCATTTGTCTGATTTGCTCTAAAGTATCCTTCCTTTGCAGGATTGCACAAAAGAAGGAAAATGTTATTGCCAAAGAAGTCAACAGTGAATTAGATTCAAAACCAGAAACTAAGAAGTTGTCCAGAAAAGAAAAGGATGACAGGTAGCTTTTTATTACTTTTTTGGTAGCGGCAAGCAATTGTTTTGTTATGATGGTGGGGATGAGTTAACTTTTGACATGCATCGGAAAGACGACTTAATTACATCTGTATAATAAGTTAAATTGTCATGTGTTTTGACTTTTTTGAGTTTTTGCGTATAGGGTAAGGTTAAATGCTGGATCCCCTTGGACCCCTGGTCTATCTCATGTTAGTAGCGTCTAGGGATGGTACTTCAGTTGACATGGTTTTTGGTAGGGTTTTGGAAGAGGGTGCCTGGGGGTTCATCTTTCATCTAGTTTTCAAAGAAGGGCTAGACCTTTCTCATTTCTGGGCATCTTTTTATGTAACAGGGACAAGATTTTGCCAAAACATGCATTGTTGATTGAATGGTTGCTTTTTACATTTTGGATTGATATTTCTAAAAACAATTTGAGTTGAAAGTGAGAAAAAGTAGTATGAGTGGTAGTGAGGTGTAGGTTATGTGTACACATAAATATATTGACAAAGCTAGGCCCCAATGAGTGGCTATAGGTTGTGTGTAATTAAGGAGGCACTATGTATATATGAAATATCACTCAGTATTTCAGATATATTTAGTGCAGCACAGTAGGAGGCCCCTTGATTACAAATTTTCAAAAACTTCACCACCCACGAAGTAAAGACTTATGTTTGAAAGTTCCCCCCTCCCCATTTTCGAAGTTTACCACAAAGTGTCTATCCACTGCCTTGTTGTACCTCAGAATTGGGGTAAGCAGGACAATTCCAGCCATTGCAGACAAGGGAGGACTTTAGGGGACCATGCAGTAAGATGTCCAAGATTTTTGAATACCAAGCCCATTTCATGACCCATTGGTGATTATTATACTATTTTGGTGCAATGATGAGCAATAGAACATGCAACAAATGAGCAATAAAGAGCAAAGGCATGTAGTAGAACAGATTGATATCTTGCGAGAGGTTCCTTGCATCACTGTGAACAATTTCTCAAATTTAGATGTAATAGAAAATGGATCCTAGAGAGAACTGAAGGACATGTCCCACTAGTCCCCCACCCCCCAGGCTCCAACACTAGGTGGATATGTTGATGACCTGGAGCAGAATTTATAACAGGCTCCTTCAGTGAAGCAACTTAATGGCTCATGCCACAAATAGGAATGTAAAATCATATTTAGAAGTGTGTAGTATTTTGATAACTATTTGATGCTCATGTGCTATTAATTTCTTTTTAGAATCCTTTGGAAGAAGAACACAGTCTCGGATACTGAAGCAACAACATTTTCAATTTTCTACAACAACATCCTCTATCTTCTGTTGATAATTATCACCTCTTTCTATCTTTTGAAAACGTTTGGCCCAACAGTTAATTTCACAGTCTCAACGGGTGTTGCTGCTGGATTTGTTGCGCTTTTGTCAACTGGATCATAGACACCTGCATGTGAATATGAAAAGGAACAGTTGAATTATAGAACATTTGTAACAATTTAAGATGTGACAGATAGTTTGAATCAGCTTTTCATTTCTATATTAAAGATGAAATTGAAAGCAGTTTTTTTCTCTATTGTCTTTGCTTTTGCAAGTTGCAACATTTAATGTTTGACATGTTGCAAGCACATAATTGAGCTCTACTCAATGTCTGTTATGAAATCTATAATGCCACCATCAAAATTGCATGGTTTTATGTTATTACCATGATTTGAACATTGCTTTTGATGTAAAACACTAATCATTGTCGCTATTAAATACCATCGGGGGGGGAGGGGACCTGCCTCAATGTTCCAGTAAGTGAGCCAGTGTGGTTTCATAATTGCCTCCCAATCAATGTCATTATGTCATAATGTATAGGATATGTCCATCCACTTCTTCGTGTCTCCCTTCGCCAGCATCTCATGTATATGAGTTGTACAAAACATCAGAGATTTAATGGCGTATCATATCCATACAATAGTGATTTCAGGGACTACGTGTTTGTTATAAGAACGAACTTTGTGCCTTCATCCTGGACGTTCTTTACTTTCTAAGAAATCCAGCCTCAGATGTATCTTACGTAGCATAGTATGCTATGGTAGAGTCAATCAATCAACAGTACAGTACAGTACAGCAAATGGTGTTTGAAGTAGAAAAAATGCCCATGTTACGCAATTATGATACAAGAAATACAATGTTTAGGTTTTGTGAAACACATTATGACTTTCTATGTTACTTACATTTTGATCAAAAATATTCTTAGAAACAGTTTATTTTTGATTCAAAAAAATTAAATTTGTAAAAAAAGCTCACGTTTGAAGTTCAGCCTGCCTGTTTCTCAATTTTTCATACTTTTTGCCTAATTTCAGCCTTTTGTTTCTTATAGACATATTTCTGGCACAAAAATGACGTGTGTTAGCCTGCATTACTTTGAGCAATTTTGAGTTCTGTATTTTTGTTAGGTTTTTAGCAGTGAACAAGTGACTATCTACTTCCTTGAGTGAAGGACATCGCAAATATCTGGTTCCATTATGTTGGAGGAGGTAGACTAGTTTTCAATAGTTACTACAAAGAGTGAAGGATGACTGTCCATGAATGTATCATGATTGCTAGAATCAAATGTTCTTATGCAATTCTCATTTGCATGCGTAGGTACTGCTTCTACTTCCTCATCTCAGGGTTACTAATGAGGGAGTAAATACACATTCTTTTAACGTATACTTATGAGTGTGGAACTGCCGGTACAAATGAGGTAGAGACAAATCGGCGAAAGCAATGAGCTTTTGTGCCTGTGACAAAATACTGAAATTGTGTATGACGATGCATTTGGCAACGTCATAAAAGTACTGAGAATCAATGTGTTATCAAAAGCAATCGTAAAAAAATAAACGTCAATTATCAAAAAATAAATACGACAACTGAATAAATGTAAATAGATAAGATAAATAAATATTGAATTTAGTACAATGTAATAGAAGAGCACGTGATTTGCAGCAAATCCTTTGTTCTGTGTGATCTTCAGGGACGTCATGGAGTAAGCAGGAGAAGTTGAGAGTTGAACATGTCATGAAGGAGCACTATAGCAATATTTTCTGAATGAAATACGACGAATGTTGGAAAACCGCTGTGAATTGTCTTTTACCTTACTGAAGAAAGCTATTTTACCGGATTCTTGTACTTGGGAAGATAATGCTAACAATTATGATTTAATGTAAGAATGACATTCAAGGATCAAAAACCATTTTCTCCTAGCACTGAATCGGGGGGTAAGCATCTGTTTGCAGCACCCCCGCTTTGAGAATCCTCTTGCGCTTAGGATTCACGAGGGAGGAAAGGCAATTGATTATGCCCTGGTGAAAAATTAATATAGAGAAGCGATTTTGTTGAGCATTTAACGACGAAACTCTATATGCAGAGTTGTATTTCTGACTATCTCAGATAGAATGCCTGCTGGTAGTAGAAAAGAGCGTATTTACAGAGACGAGTTTAGTGGTAAGTCACCATTTCAATTTTGATCCCGGCCGAAAGGAAAATCCTGAAAAATGCCATATTTCCTTCGTTGCCTTGATGTTTATAATTTGTCTTTCATTATCTCATCGTTGGTGTTTTAACGCGTTTTAGCGGTATTATTGATAAATGCTCTTTCTTTGAATATCGTGGAGGCAGTTTTTTGTATTGTGCCTTTCATCATGTTCCTTCCCACGATGGTCCCCAGTGAAACTGGCATGAAAGCTTAAAATTAGCAGCTTATTAAGTATAAAGCGAATAAATGTGTTGCATTATTTGTAGAAATTAGTATGTTTAGCTAGAGATATATATTTGCAAGAGTTATTTTAGTTGTGGCGACATTCAAGCTATGTCGAATCTGTCATCCCCCGTTCACGTCCCTACTCATTCCCCCGAATTTGCCTAAAGGACAGTATTTTCCAATTATTGTAAATAACTTTTAACATGAATCATACCCTTCAGTGTTTTCCCCTGGGCTAATTCGGTATCCCAACTAGCTAGTAATGCAACTTTTTGCTGTTTGTGTAGGTTATTTTCTCAAATATATTTTCAATTTCGCGCGTAAACCTCGCGATGGAAATGTTGAACGCGCAGCCATTCAATTGCTGGCATGCTCAAAATGTTCGATTTTGGATCACGTTGACAGAACAATCGGAGCTCAAGTACCAAGTATCTGTATTACTGATAGATTTTTGAACGGTTGAATTAGTTTTAACATAGTTATTAAGTGTCCAGTTCCACTACGAATATCTACCTAAGTCAAGTTTCTTGCTTGCGGTGTTCTTGGGGCCTAAGGGAAAGGCCATTGTCACGGGGGTAGCAATGAAGACTTCAGTCAGTCGCTAGCTGTTGAAGAGATTTTTTGTCTATACTTGAAATCCCACTGCTGTTAATAGTGATTTTTAAGAAATGGGAGATATCCTGTGCCAATGTTATGTTCAATGACATGGCTGAAGGTGGGGATTACATGTCTTATTATTGCCAAGTTTTTGTGAGAGATGTGTTGTACATAGTTTTCCAAAACAAATTCTCTTCAGTAAAGTAAAAAAGTTCAGTCAAAATTAGAAAGAAAAGATGAAATTGAAATAGACAATACAAGACTAAGCTACAACCATTCAAGTACCAAATTCATCCATAGAGTTTTTGGTTGTTTCATTCGATAGAGTTTTTAGTTCTCAGAAAGTGCTTCTTTACAGTTCTTTTAAATTGATCAGGTAAGGATGTCTTTACTAAGTCTATCAGAATATCACTCCAAGGCTTGGACCAGGGTAATGTACACTTTTTTGAAAATTTGGTCAGATTAAAGAGAAGAGTAGAAAATACATTGGAATATTTGCAAAGACAATTAATTCTGATAGATTGTGCTGGAATAAAGTAGCTATTATGACTATTCTGTCATAGATGACAGTGCAGATTCATTTGAGCCTGTGAAAATAAAAAGGAAATCAAAGAAAAAAAAGAATTCAGCTGATGCACCAGCCCACAAGAGAAGAAGAAAGGAAGATGACTTGTTAAAGGAAGAGGTATTTTATTTGTGAATAACTTAGAAAAACTACTAGAAGTGCTACATGCTTTGGAAAAAGCAGTCAGATAGTAAATTGGAGAACATGGGCCATGACAAGATCAAAGTCATTTTACATTATCTTTTCATTACATCCATAATTAGATGCTACCAATGCAGAATCTGTAATGGTAGTGTCTAATTGTGGATGTGATGAAAAAGAAATATGAATTGACTATGATTCCCTTCTTGGCTCTTTTCTTTAATAGAAATGCATCAGGAACATGGTTAACATTGTCATACACTCTTTTTTTATAAAAACAATTTTATAAAACTTTATATATAATTTTATGAGCCTGAAATTTGTATAAAATTAGGAACAAATTAAAAACAAGGCTGAGGCTGAAGT
The DNA here is from genome assembly GCA_900291935.2 of Cassiopea xamachana. NCBI lineage: Eukaryota > Metazoa > Cnidaria > Scyphozoa > Rhizostomeae > Cassiopeidae > Cassiopea > Cassiopea xamachana. Next base: position 25,058,388 of record OLMO02000009.1, on the reverse strand, counting down.
ACTGCCATATTTTTGGACAGTGATGCATACCATATATGCTTGCATATAAGCTTACATTGCATATAAGCCAACCCCCAAAAACTGCTCTAAAATGGCCAGTTTTTGCAAAAACCCGCATGTAAGCTGACTGTCAACTTGTCTAATTTTACTCCATACCCAATCAACACAATTGGTCCCTTTTTGTCACATTTTAGTCACAGTTACGTATCTGTGGCTAAAATTACCTAAGGGATGTATATTTTATGCCCTATTCATTGACCAAAAAAAATTGATCGCATTTTGATCACTTTCACACTACAGATACATATTAATGACTATAACCAATGTGACCCTCATCCCCCTTCCTACACGCTGCCTACCAATTGGCTGCCTCTGATTTCCCGCTTCAACTGCCTTTGTGTGAGCATGTCATTTCTAAGAAATCAAACCATGTACTGATGAAATTGGCTTCACCACTAGCTCTAGCTTGGTTGCGGCTTGCCTCTGGTGACACATAACCAAGTAAAGAGTCAGATAACTATGAAAATGTGTGGCTGGAGAATTGGCATTAGTGTCTGTCCTTGTGTTCAATTTGTTTTATGCACATATAAGCCAACTCCCTGATTTCAGGGTTGTATTTTATAGTTCTAAATTTGGCTTCTATGCAAGCATACAGGGTAAGCTCTCCATCAACATATGGACATGAAATGTCCTCTCCTTTTTTGCTAGAGGAAAAGTGACAGCTTTGTAACTTCTCAATACTAGATGCTGTGCCAGCATTGTCTATTTATAATTATTTGTAAACTTTTTCAAGAAAAACATTGATATTAAAGAACAACATGTAATTGTTTCCCAATGGGCTCTCAGTCAATCAAACATCCAATGTTGTCTTGCATGTTTTCTAACACCTCCTTTTTCAGCAGCTGATTACTCTTTCCTTATAAACCAATTTCTTATTTTTAAAAAACATGTATTCTCTTTCTATGTATTTCTAAATTGCCAACACCCTGTCAATTTAAGAACAAATTAAGAATAAGTAAACTTCAAAATTCCAGAAAAATTGAAAACAGCAAGCCTGAGCCTCAATTTTACTGCTTCTTGTAAAAAGAGATTTTACATGACTTGTTGAAAACCCTTGAAAACCTTGTTGGGGGGCTTATAATAAGTAATTAATTTTATTTTTGATTGACTAGTTAGTGGAAGATGACACTGCTGATGCTACAGATAGCATTCCAGATGATAACATAACAGTAAGTCTTTTTGTTTGTCCTTTTTCAAATTTTTGCCTTATTGTTTACTGATGCCTGTGGTTCATTTTGTTTGATGAGGAAATTCACCCATATTGAGAAAAGAGACACAAATTATTGTTGTTCAAGATACACTGCTCCTTGCAAGCAGTTGTATTACTTGTGATTTGTTGCCAAGCATTTCATTGTACTGTGGGTTATGTGTGACTATTGATCACTTTAGGAACCTTCTCCTGAAAGTTCAACCCTTCAAGAAAGTTGGGATGATAGCAATGATTATGGAGATGATTTTAACCCACCAGAAACATCAGGATCATTGAAAATAAAAGTTTTCAAGAGAGGAGGAAAACTTTATCGTGTATGACTTATTTTTATGTTGAATGCTGCTGTTAAGTAGATGAAAAGCTTGTTTTATCTGTTTAAGTAAGTGATTCAATGTATTTACAATGGTTAATTTGAAATGAGGCCATGTTAACAATCAAGTTGTATGTATTGTGTCATAGTAATGGATGATGAATTCTTTTCTTAGACACTCTCTGTAAGGTGGAAATTCCTTTAAAACAACAAATTTTCCTTTTTATCAGAAGAGGCTACTTGTATGTTGTAGGTTTTTTCTGTTGTATTTAGGAAGGAGGCCGTAAAAGTACAAGACAACCATCAAAGTTGGAAAGAGAAGGAGTTGTAAATATTGATGACATAAATTTGGACCAGCCCCTTGCATCTGAGGATGCAACACAAAATGAAGAAATGGAATCTAGAATGAAGCAAAGAAAGCCATATAAAAGGAAGACTGGACAGGCAAGAATAAAGGATACAACACAAAGTAAAAAAATAAGAGCAGAGAAGAAAAAGGCACGAAAGGCAATGAAAGAGAAAGGCATCTTAAATCGTATGGTTCTTATTTTTGTTTTTATTTATATTAGTATGTGCTCTATTGGATCTCTCCACCCTATACACTGGTTTCAATTAGCTGATGATGCTGTGGTCATAACCAGTCTTGAAAATGAAAATCAACTGCTGTGCAGCCACTTTTCATGGTGGTGCAAATGGACAAGTATGATAATTTGTGTGGATAAATACTCAACTTCCTTTGTGCCATTCCTCCTAAAACTTGTATTAAATTATGACCTGGTTCTTACCGTTGATATTGGAGAATCATGCATATGCCAGGATAATCACATTCACTTGTAGGAATTCTTGGGCATTGTTTCTGGATTAATAAAGAAAATTCACTGTATCCCTTGTTATCCAGAAAACAAACTTCTTTTATATCATCATTGTGTACTCTCAAAGGTGTTGTGGCATTGTACATTGGCCAATCCCAGTAAGACATGGGTGTTTGAAATCATGGAATATCTTGTATCTAGCTATGTCTGTCAATGGCTAGAGCTGCCTTTTAGTTTTACTCTTAGCGTTCTGGTATTACCAAATGCAAAATGTGATATATGTTTTATTCTTCCACCAACAAATTTACTCAGTGCCAAACAGCTCCAAATATAGATATGAGGTTAACTTTATGTACTGACCAGCTTTTGTTGCAATAGTCTGTTGGTACTACAGAACTTTACTACATCACGAAAAAGTGGCAACATTCTTTTGACATACTTAAAAACTAGAACAAAAAAAAGCTTTTAAGTATGTCAAAAGAATGTTGCTGCATTTTCATTTTGTTGCAATATTCAATACAATCAGTTCCAAAATACAATACAAGTATGAAGTGGCATACAGAAGGATAATGAAAGTTGAGTAAGTCACTAGTTGAAATCTCAAGGATTTATAATATCTTAAATCCCTACCTAAAAGCTGAAACTCATCAACATGTTGTCTAGTTGCAGTCTATCTTGGAGGAAGTAGATACACCTGGCACCACACCTGAACTTCTTTTTCTAGCCAGAACTCTTTAATCTTTGTCCTATTGCTTAGTATATGCTGATCTTCATTCATCTTTATCACTAAGATTCATAACAGGAGATTCTCTAAGACCAGACCTTGCATTGTTTACCAATAATTCTTCACTCTACACCATTGAATTGACTTTAGGCTTTGAATCCAATGTACAATAATGATAGAAAGGCAGAGTACAGTTCTCTAACATCTGATCTTATGCCTGCATGCTCTGACATCACATTTGTTAACCTCTCAATGAGCACTTTATGAACTATGGGTAAATCATCCAATTCTTTAATATCTATGCTTCATGATTTACAGTTTGACAAAATTGCATCAAAAGTCATCATAGAAAACTAATGAATATTGTGGTTCGATCCACCTATTATGTGCTTTGTTGCAGTATCAAGCCATTGACAAATCCTGAACTTTTGGACTCATGGTTGCATTTTTTTCCTACTTTCTATATGTTTTATATGTAGTAGAAGTTGTTAGTATGGTGTATTGTATGGTAAAAATATGTTCATTGAAATGAAGTTTTAAAAATATTTAATATGCTACATGTGATATTTTGCTACACATATGATGCATTTATTTATTTAAATTTAGTTGCTTTTTAGCCTATATATTTATATGAAAGCTTTTTGAGGATATTTTCTTACCATAGGGTCAGCAGTTGGATCACCAAAGGTAAGTTGATTGCTTGTTAGATATGTAAATAAAGCAAGGGAGATTGGTCAAAAGCCTTGATCAGATATTTATGTCAGAAAATTTTTGTTAGTGTATTACCCTCTTTTTATTGCATCTAGCAAGGTAGCAAGCTGTCAGTTTTGATAATGAAGAGAGCAATCCCTTTTAGAAGAGCTAATAAATGATATATAATATATGAAGTGATATATACAGAAATAGATTGAAGTGATATATACAGAAACAAGTGATCATAGATTTGATGATTTTTCTTATTACAGAGAGTTTATTAAGCTCCCCTCTCAGTTCAGTAGCCCTGCACAATGAGTAACCCTGGGAGACTTCATACAGAATTGAATATATTTTCTACCATACTGATTGAATTGTCTTCTCATAGGTTGAACATCAAGCATATTGTGAAGCATGTGATGATGGAGGTGAACTACTGCTCTGTGACACATGCACTCTATCATACCATTTAACATGCCTTGATCCTCCCCTTGATGATCCACCAGAAGGAGACTGGAGTTGCCCAAAATGTGAGGTTAGTAATTCTAGTTTTATAAATCTAATTTTTTTATGAGGAAGTATAGTGTCATGTGGATGAAGACAGTATTTCTGCAGAGTGATTTTTCTGTTTTGGTTATTAATAATCATGTTGATAACTTTGTTTAGAAGTAATAGAGATGGTATTTTTTTTATAGTTCTACTAGTCCTCATATATTTGACTGGAATCTTGCTTAAACTCTAAGATGATCAACAACATTGGTTGTCAGCAAACTGCGTGTTTTTCTTTTTATGTTTGTCATATTGGGTTGTTTTCTTAGGTTACATTTTAATTTTTAAGTTGTTTTTGTTGAGTTATGCTGTTAGATGACCCTGAAATCATTTCCTATTGTTATATTTATCTAGCTAGTCAGTTTGTATGTCCTTTTGAGAAGTTAGCACAAATGTAGCAACACCTAGTTTAAAAAAGAAGTATTCTAGTCTTCAATGACCTAAAAGTTTGAGCTGCAGCTTATTTCCTTTCATTCCTTGCTTGAGAAACCTCAATATTTTATGTTCCATTTATCTTAGCCCTTTCATCCTTTCTAATTTTACTGATTGTTCAAACTTACCTATCAGGAAGATCACCTTGGAGATGAAGAAGAGAGTGAAGAAGAGCATGGTGAATATTGCAAAGTTTGCAAAGATGGTGGTGAATTACTTTGTTGTGATTATTGTCCTGGAACATATCATATGAAATGCTTGAAGCCAGAGCTGATTGGACTTCCTGAGGGTGAATGGGTTTGCCCCCACTGCAGGGTAGAAAAATTTTGTAAAGAATTTTGCTATCTTTTTCATTCAAATGTCTTGTTCTTACAGAGAAAAGTGTTGTTATTCTGATTTGACTTTAAACCTATTCGGAGAACACTGGTAGTGCACGTGTGGCAAAAGATGCTCCCACATTGCTGTTCTTTATGTTAGTTTTGCAATTTTCCATGATGTGATGATTGATTTCCACAGACCTGTACTGAACAACACCAATGTTGATAAAGATATCATGCACCACCAACTGATCATGAACTTTTGCAAAACAACTTCATTTGAAATTAGAAAAATTTTGTCTCTTTTTAATGAATTATATATAGATTGGTTTTTATGATACTTTTAGGCTGACCCTCTCCCGGAGAAGGTTGAGCGTATCCTGTTTTGGAAATTTGTAATGCATGAACCAACTGGTAAGATCTTTTTTTATTTGCTGTAGGGCACATGCCTTCCTATTGAATGTTTTGCATGAATAGATTCATGAAGATCACATGAAGTGATGAGCTATTTACACAGACCTGTACTGAACTGCACATGTAGAAAAACTGCATCATGCACCACCAACTGATCATGTGATTAGGTTATTGTTTTTTATGCTGCTGCTGCTAATATTCAAAATGTTTTGCTCACATGTGATAAAAATTTGTATTACAGAGGAGGAAATCAAAGCTGGAGCCAAGCCAGGACAATGCCAAATCCGAAAGTTTCTTGTAAAATTTCAAAACCTCTCATATTGGAAATGTGAATGGATCGACGAAGTTCAGGTTTATTGACTTACTTGTTTTACAAATGGTCATTAAGCTATTGTCACTGCAAAAGAAGGGCACTCATGGCTTTTGATAGTGCATTTGTTGCTGTGTGTTTGGATCAAACCAACAGGTCATCTCAGGGATACTTCCAACACCTGTGATTGGCAGAAATAGAAATAACATCACAATATAGTTTTAAACTACCTCTGTATCATTCTGTGTTTAAAGTTTTTATATGGATTAGAAAATACTGTATTTTTTTCTACAGCTAGATTATTTAAATCAGTGGTTCCCAAGCTGAGTCTGTTGTCCCTCAAAAGAGCAGTTCATATGTCAGAACTGCAAGAGGCTGTCATCACTTACAATTTCTTTTCCAGGACAAGGTGATAAGCCAAGTAGAACTGTAAACTCCTGTTTGCAAGCTGTGTTGATATATGTACATAAAGGGAATTTAAAACTATATATATATATATATATATATCAAGTCAAAGTCCTTTCCCGCACCCAATGGCGCATAGGGTGGCACCTATCTCTGTTTCTATAGCACCAGGCCATGCTTCTGCAAATGCAGTGAAAGCTACAGCAGGGGGCTGGTGCACTGGTAGCTCCACGAGTTTAACTTTCCCACTCCATTCTCATATGTCGAGCGCCGGACGAGAAGGCAGTGAGNNNTATATATATATATATATATATATATATATATATATATATATATATATATATATATATATATATATATATATATATATATATATATATATATATATATATATATATATATATATATATATATATATATATATATATATATATATATATATATATATATATATATATCTGCCCTTTCAGAGGACCCTAATTTGAAAAGTTATGCTATATGCATACAGCATAGTGTAAGATTGGGAACCACTGCTCTATATTATCTAATATATTTAATTACCCAAACAATGGTCTCTAGACTAGCTAGATGTTGGTCTTAAACACTAAGTAAATGAATTGTCTTATTGTATTGTAGTATCTATTAAAACATGTTGTACTCTCATCATTATTGAGTAGCTCATTATAAATATTTTATTTTCTTTTTAGTTGGAAAAGTATCATGCTCCTTTGTTCCGTGTTTTCTGCCGGAAAAATGATATGAATGACCCACCAGTACCAGAAGATGGAACAGAAGAAAATGAATCTGAAGAAGAGACGACAGAACCAAAAAATAACTTGGAAGAGAGGTTCTATAAATATGGCATTAAGCCAGAGTGGTTGCAGATAAATAGAATCCTGTGGCATAGGTAAGCACTTAAGTGTAGGCATTACTAACTGTGTAAAGAAATGAATCTCAATTGATTGTCTGCATTTGGTACTTGATCATGAGGCTTCAAACATT
>OLMO02000009.1:25032429-25046570 GCA_900291935.2 Cassiopea xamachana | reverse complement strand
ATAAAAATGCATATCCTTACTTCTTCTAACCCACGTGCTTCCTCATCTTTCTGAGAAGAGGCAAATGTGGATCAAAATGTGAATATGCAATATTGAAATTGAGCTTTCAGGGTCTTTGTCCATGAGATATTGGCCATGAGGCAGTATATAGCTCATACAGTCTTTGACTTAAATAGGTAGTTACAGTAATGTGATGTTGTAGGCCATACCTCATTATGAAGATAGACTGGCCTTCTAAAGACGGATTTTGTTGTTTTCAGGTTGCTAGCTACGTGGTTAGAGATAAAGAGGAAGAAGAAAGTGAAGTTGAAGTTCTCAAGGTAATTATTGCCCGTTATATCACTTACTTTTCAATTTGATGTACAGTTACGATGAGCAACTCAACCAACTTTTCCCTGCCCCCCCTTTATTGTGTTTTTATTTCCCATTTGTTTGGTTTTTTATTAGTCTCTAAATTTTGATCAATGCACGTCTTCATTTTGCATTTCGGGTTTCAGCAAGAAGCAGAGAAGCCAGATCATGCTTATTGGGAAAGACTATTACGTCATCATTATGAGCAGGAGCAGGAGTACATTGCAAGTACGTTGGGCAAAGGAAAGAGAGCAAGGAAGCAGGTAAAGTGGCTCACTNTATCTATTTCATTTATGACAACATAACAATTCTTACGTATGCAGCATATATTCTTTGACGTTCATTCACAGGCAGTTTCTAATTACGTATCAATCTCTATTGATTTCTTATTTATCTGTCTTAAATTATTGCTTTGCATTATTACAGTTCATTGTTGGAGATTTTGTTGCAAATAAGAAACCAAGCAAAAACCTTTTTATTTGCTTGTTTTTTGCACTGTTTCACTTTTGTAGATTTTTATTCAAATCCAGTGAACGGGGGAATTTCTGTTCAATATGTAGAGGATTTAACGTATATCAAAGTGTTCAAGGATTATGGGGTTTGATTTTTAATGAGGCTTAATTACTTCATGTATACTTAGGTGAATTATGTCGACGGAACTATTATGGATCCAGGCCCACGTAAGTAGAGATGTTAAAAGATTAGTTCATATATATTTTCACTTTTTTGTAAAATAAACTCAACGATTCTCTTTTAGAATTGTCCTTTCCGCCATAATTGGCATATTTGCCTTTGCTAGTGGTGTTTGTTGGAATGCAGCCTCTACCTCGGCTTTTGTTTCGCTCTGATGACCGATTTCATAGACTTTATAGAGCTCATGTAAAGAAATTTTTTGGTAATGATCTATGTGAATTTCTCTCTTATTGGAACATTTATTTCTAACGCAGTTGACGATGGCTCTGACTTTGATGGAGATGACTATCATGATGATGATGATGATGAAGATGATGAGGAAAACGTTGGCATAAGAGAAGGTTTGTTGCCTAGAACAATTAATACCGATAATAAGTAGATTCATACCACTTTATTTACTGAGATAGGTCTTATGAAATTTTCACAGATGATCAATTTAACGGTGTTTAAATTTTTGGTCAGTTATATGTCACTCCTTGTCTTGAATTTTGGGTAATCCATTGTTAGGTGTTTATTATTGGAAATTTTCCTTTCGTGGTACTTCCTTACCCATAGTGTCAATTTTGTGTTTCAGGTAAAAGTCGAAAGGGGAAATTGAAAAATGATTTACCTCCTTTGCTATCAAGAGTTGGTGGACATATAGAGGTTGTTATTTCATGATTTGCTTTCTTTATATTCAACATCTTCATCTTTCTAATCCAATTTACTACAATGAATATCTGTAGTTGTTAAGACCCCTTGTGGTCATAACATGTTGTCTTAATTTATGAGAATTCTGTTTCACATTCGTAGCAAGGACTCAAGCAAATTCAGTAAAAAAGGAGTTTCTTTTGCTATTCGTTATTAGCACCGCATTCTTCAAACTTGTTTGATAGCATTTTAAAACGTTAAAGTTGATATCAAAGCTTTTTTCTTATAGCCGCGGCTATTTTTAGGCCCTTGTACAGAGTTTCATATTGGGCACAATTGGAGTGTATGAACTAATGTTCCGTTTAATGTTTTTGAATAGGTGTATGGCTTCAATCCCAGGCAAAGACGATCTTATTTGACTGCCGTTATGCGTTATGGCCTACCTCCAAAGGATTTCAAAGTTGCAAAAGCCAAATGGTAAGTCTTGTATTTGGTGCTGACTAACAGCCTCTAAAAGTCAGTCAGCTTTTATTCTATGTTGTTATCGGACGGCCTTTTAGTGATGGAAGTGATTAGAGATTGATTTAGTGATTAGAGATTGATTTAGTGATTAGAAAGTGGCTATGACTTGAATTTACGCAAAATCTTAGCGAAAATTACCATTATTGGAGAAAATAGTGAAAAGTGATTATGCGGTAATTCCTTCAATTTGATAAATTGAATTCCGTTAGTCTTTAGAAGCTCGTAGAGCCGTTAAGCTCTATAATTTTTAGGCTTTAATTATTTGTTGTGCTTATGAAATTTATCAACAATATTTGCATTTGATGCCGAGCATGTGAGAAAGTTGAAGTGAATTGCCTAAGTTATTATCACAAAATGATTCGAAAATTAATTTTCTGCCTAAATTTTGCCATTTACCTTCAGGTGCATTCACAATCTTCGAGGGAAGTCCGAGAAAGCTTTCCAGTAAGACTCTTGCACTGATTACAAATATTTTCCATGCTCCATAGTCACTTGAAATGAAACTGTCGACTACACATTGTTCAAACTAGTTTTGTTTTCCTGTTGGACTGAATTATACTATCCATGATACAAATTGCAAGGTGATTCCCAATGAAATGATGATTTGAATTCCACAGACCTGTACTGATAAAAATTTGATGAAAAACATTTCATGCACCACCATCTGATCATTGGCTTCCCTTGCAGCCATTTTGTTTTGAGTGCAACAATTTTCTTCAGAAGTTAAACAGCGTATCCTGGCTCGCTCAATGTCAGAACTCATTTCATCTTATTTCTGGTTTTATCTTTAATGCTTGCTAATTATCTTGTCATATTCAGTGAATTTATGCGCATTAGTTAATAAGCGTTTTCTTTCATCCTTTGAGGGCTTATACTGCAATGTTTTTACGTCATCTATGTGAACCTGGTGCTGATAAATCAGATACGTACAGCGATGGAGTGGCACGTGAAGGCGTTAATCGAATGCAAGTTCTTTCGAGAATTGGAATCATGAGCCTCATCAAACGAAAGGTAATACCCTCTTGACTCAAAAAGTGACCGATTTTCGTGGTTGCCTTTATTTTGCAGGTTTCAATGATTCAATAGGAAATTTGTGTTGAGAAACTTCAACACTTGCAAGTGCCAAATAAACAAGGGGGTCTTAATAAACAGGGGAGTCGGGAAAAATTCTGAAATTTAATAAACGGGGGGGGGGTCGAAATTTAAGAAAAGGCTTTAAATGATAATAAAGCGACGGAAAGAACCTTCATCACCATAAACAGGTTTATCATAAAGTATAAAACTAAATATTTACAGAAGCACGCTATTTTACTTGGAAAAGTGAGCGTAAATAGTATTAACAGGAAAGGAAATATGATAAGGAGTTCGTGAAAAAGGCCATTTTTTTAAATATTAGTAAGCGGGGGGTTCTAATAAAGTCTTGGGTGTTCAGGAAAAAATCGAAAAATTAAGAAGCGGGGGGAGGTTTATTGGACACCTGCAAATAGTCATCTTTCCTCGATCTGTAATAATCTAGATTGCAAGGCCAAGCAGTTGAGACAATCTTAATTTTGCAGATGTTGATTTATCAAATTCTACCTCCTACCTCATTTACTTCAAAGTTGAATACTGGTTCTTAGAGTATTTTGGTATTATGCTATCATTTTTAATGGGAAAACGAATGATTTAAATTGAATTGGTAAAGACATGTTGCTATCATATGGTTATTGAATAGGTCGATGAATTCGCAGCCGTAAACACGTTCGTTCATTCCATTGTTAATGAATCTGGCAATGCCTCGCCTGTTACAATGACAGGAAATTCAGCTATGACACCCTCAGCTTCAACAGCTGATCTGAAAAATAAAGATACAGAAGACAGCAAAGTACGTGATGTTATGTTTTGAATTTGCTTTTTACCTTCGCTCTCTCCTTCAATAGCATCTTTTAGGACTTAACTCTTTTCCATTTAGTTCCTCATTTAGTTCTAAATATGTAATTTTATTATACTTTAAATTGTTGTCCTTGTACCATACCTATGCGCTACACACGCAATGTGCAATTTTATTTTTATTCAAGGCTGCGGTTTTGTAGTTTCACATGCCTTTTCCCCTGTTCTAGGTTATTTTCTTTGTAAAGTTGGATATTTCTAGTTTACCTTATTTTGTTTATAGGAGAATCAAAAAACGACTGAATCATTGAATGCTGAGGATAAGCAAGAAAACCCGGAACAGAAAGGTTTGAAAAGAAAATTACCCATCTGAATGTTTTGCTAAATGACATCGTTTCTTATTTTGAATTCAGAAACTATGTCAGTTAAATCAAAGCATCCTTTTCAATGCAGATACATCACAAATCCCTTCCCACTATGGATGGAGCCTGTATTGTATCTTAGTTGCAGTTGTTGTTGCTTTGTTTGTTTGATGAATAGATTATTGAATTCAATTGAGCAGTTTTTGTCTTTCGATTGATTACATGCAGTTGGTTTAATTGTATATTCAGGTGAGGAGAAAGTTGCTTGTAATGAGGAAACTAGCTCTGCTGACAGCAAAGGAGATCTGAAAACTAAAGGAGAAAAGGAAGACCTTCATAACAGTGTTGATAAAGATGTTGATATGAAGGATGAAAAAAGCTCATTGGCAAATGGAGATGATTCAGATATGGGTGCAAAGCAAGATGTGGAGATGGTAGAAGAAGAAAAGGAAAAGTTAGATGGGGAGATGAGTAAGACTAGTAAAGATGAAGCAGGCAGAGATGAAGGAGAAAAAGAAGTTAAGAAAACGGAGGATAAAAAAGAGAATTTTGCTGATAAGAAAAATGACGAGAAAGGTGCGAGTGAGGATGCTACAATATCAGACAGCAAATCAGGAACACCAAAGACTGGAACACCAAAACCTGGGAGCCCGAATTCAGAATCATCTTCAAGACCGTCAAGTGTGCCTGTAGCTTCCTCTTCGAAGGAGCTACCAAAGTTCATGTTCAACATAGCTGATGGTGGTTTTACTGAATTGCATGTACTTTGGGAAGCTGAAGAAAAACGCAAATATGATAATATATGGTGGAGGTACCACGATTATTGGCTGTTGGTTGGAGCAGTTGTGTATCCATTCTTCATTTGTTGTTTCATTTCTTGTTTGTTTACTCCTTTCAACATGTTTATTCCTTATTTATTTCTAAATATCTGTCATTATTTTTCATTTTTGCTGTCTAATAATCGTGATCATGATGATAGGATGTGATTATCTTTGATTCATTAGTTCTTAAGAGGCATTCATAGTTATCATCAAATTTTAACATGTACGCTATTTTGATTTACGTCACTGACTAGATAAATTGTTTTTGAGTCCTTAATTTGAGACCAGACATGGTTATGGCAGATGGCAAGATATTCAAAACGATCCTCGTTTTGACACAATAAACAAACCTTTTCAACGAAGTATGTATTCATGTGTAAAATGTATATCTTTTTCACAAGTAGCCAATGAGTTAAGGCAAAGATTAACCATGTGATTTTAATTGAGCTTCATTGCAAGGCTTGGCTATCGAAACAAATTGGCATCACTCCAGTGAACATGTGAAGCTGAATATGGGCATCGCTCATGTAATTCAATTAATAATCAGATCTTATCGCACAATTGAAGATGAAATGGTATACAGAATGATGTTAATTTTCTTCTATTGAGGTGCTTTGTGTACCATGATGCTTTTCGTATTCATACTGTCTGACTGTATACCATTACTCTTTTTGCTTATTATTGTTGTTAATTATTGTTTCCGAAGTAGTGCATCCTTTTTGCTTCATTGCTGTATAATATTCTTATTTTCTATTAATCCAGTGTCAATCGATTACAAAAATAAGTTCATAGCAAGACGGTTTAAGGTATGTTACATATCATTGAGTCAGTTTTCCTTGCAGTATTAATTGAAGTCATGAAGAATTTTTCAACTTTTTTGTCATCCAGTTGTATCGATTACTGTATTGAACAAGCACTAGAAAAGAAGCATAGAAAAGATTATTGTGATGGAATTGTACTATGATTTATGAGAAATTCAAATGATTAGGTAGTTTCAAGTTAGTCGTATTGTATTTTCTTTAGCTGCTTGAACAAGCATTGATTGTGGAGGAGCAGTTACGACGAGCGACATTAATGAATGTTAAACAGGATAACAGTCATCCAGGAATGGCTTTACAATCAAGGTAGTTTTTGTCATTCTTTGGTGTGATTTCACTGAGCATTTACGATGAATTTGTGATATCAATATTCATTTGCCCAGCAAGTCGCATCTCTTCTAGCATTTGATTGACATCTCTCAACTGTAGATCATCGTGGTTAGAAAGTCTCGCTTCATTGCACACTCCTCCCTCAACTTCTCTTTCTATTAAAGTTTGCTTTAACTTGATAAATATTGTTGGAATTATATCATCAGGAAATTTTAGCAGTGCATATTCCCTTGATATGCAGTGCAGGGGTGATTTCTAGTGGGGTTCAGGGGACAGAGCCCCCCTTGTTAAGATTACTTTTAATTTTGGGGGCTCAGCCCCCCTAAAAATTCTTACATTGGCCTTGCTTTTCAAAGTGTATTGAGCTAGCTTCTAAAGTGTTTTGTATTGCTATGATTAAGTATTCACTGCTTTATGGTAATTGAGACATTTCTAATCGTTTATTATGCTTTGTTAGTGCTAATCTTAAGTATCACGTCTGCGTTTTTAAAAATATGGGCGTGGTTGCGGCTAGGTCCCACCCAAGAATATGGGCGTAGTTGTACCTAGAGCCCCCTTGTTAAAATTTTTGGAAACCACCACTGGTGCAGAGGGGAGTCCTGATATTTGTTGATGTTTTTTCTTTTGCTGTTTGAAGGTTCGCTGAATTGGAATGCCTCGCTGAAAGTCACCAGCATTTGTCAAAAGAGTCTCTACAAGGCAATAAACCAGCAAATGCCGTCTTACACAAAGTACTTAATCAACTCGAATCTCTCCTTTCAGATATGAAAGGAGATGTCGCACGTTTACCGTCATCTCTCGCGAAAATGCCACCAATTACAAATAGACTTGGCATGTCTGAACGAGCTATCCTTAGTCGCCTAGCAACTGGTGGGGAAATTACTACCACAGCAAGTACTCTATTTACGGGAACCCCACCTCATATTGTTGGTCAGCAGGCTGTAGGGGCGCACCTTACCCAAGGCATCTTGACTTCAATGCCACATTCTGTCGCTTCATATGGTGGGCCACAAGCGGCACCCCCAGTTCTCGATCGTCCAAATTTGCCAGTTGGTACAGGCACAAAAGTCATCGTTGGGCCACTACAAACCCAGTATCATGGAAGTTTGGCACATAGTACATCATTTCAAAGTGGTTCAAAGCAAGCAAATCACGGTGCGCATTTATTAGGCCATGACAGTGGGCTAGATCGTTCTTCTGCAAGTGTTAGCCCTAGCTTAAGTCATTCTTCGGGCAAATCGTCACCATTGGCTGCAAAGATGTCCTCTATAATTAGAGAGAAAGCATCCGATCTTGGCTTATTGAAGAAAGCAGATATCAAAGATGCCAGTGACAAGGCAAATAAAGCAGAAACTATGAAGTAAATATATGAATTTAAGACGAAATCTGTAATGGTTTAAGAGCCTACTATAGTATTGAAAATGGGTGGTGTTTGTTGATGGCCAGTCTTGTACACTGCTGTGCACTGTGCATTTGATAATGCTGCATATGTTAAGTCTCTTTAGAATTTGTAGAAATTAGTAAGTAGTCAATAGATTTATGCAGAATGCTACAGGACCGATAATATGTTTGTGGTGATGATGCTTTCACCTGAAAGGGGCACATTGACAACACGTATTTACAGGAAAACTTATGCAGAGCCTCGATTTAACTGGTTTTTGAGCAAAGAACCTGTTATTTAGATTTTGCAAGTAGGAATAAGTTATGAATATTGTATTGGTGTAACGTAGAATAATTTATAGATTGTATTTTTGTTGCTTATATCAATTTACCTCTTCGTCTTTAAACATGTAGATCTGTATTTAAGGAAACGTCAGTTTAATAGCATATCCCTGCATAATCAGACTGAAAATACTCAGGTACTTAGTTTTTGCATGTATTATGATGCAGTGCATGTAGAAGGCTAGTAGTGACTTTTCGTTGACGGATGAAAGAGCGTTAATGCTGCAAGATCAGAATTTGCATAATTTGTGTACAGTTTTCTTTTTATTAAATTTGTAAGGAATCAGCAATTAGGGGGAAATCTGTTAACCATTTGCAACACAAGACTTTTACACCACACAAGACTGAAAATGCCATTAACTATCTGCTTACTACAATTCATTCTTAAATTGTTTAGTTAAATACTTTATTCGCTTGTGTAGATTTTGCCATAAATGCGGAAATAATGAGAAAGCACTCCTAATCTATAGTTTTGAGCATGTCCTTCCATCTAGTTGATGGCAATGGTTCCCGTTTTGCTCAAAAAAGTAAAGTTTATCTTAAATATTTCAGTAAGAAATTGGTTCATATTGTAAATATGTTCAGTATCATGTAGATGTAGATTTACAGTGGTGTTAAATATCTTAGAGGTATCTTATCATTTGTTTATCTGGAAATATCACGCTTATTTTTTTATTTTGTCATCTGCACCAAGGTGGAACCAAGGTGTAGGAAATTGGGTACAACCACTTTTGCAGATGTATGTCATTGTGTAATGGGTAAGTATGTTTGTTAGAGAAATGTATGGTCTGTAATTGTTTCAATGTTAGTTGTGATGAAGAATTTTTGAAGGCCTTGTCATGCGCAAAGTACTGCACGTGCGGTATGAAGAACGTCCAAATGATTTTGCGTGTGCCATTGCACTTTTCAGATGTTTTACATAGGTACGCGCAGATCAAACAAAGAAACATTGAAAAAAGTGTAACGTGCAATGCAGATAGTATTTAGTTAGCATGCTTCTTCAAAGGAGAAACGGAACCGTTTGAGTTTAAAACTGTCTGGGAGTGCATCCAGTCACGAAGCCAGCTATCAAAAGAAAATACTGAATGATCAGGATTTAAAGTTATGAGTGGAGAAGATCATTGAGCTGGGGCCACTGCCCTCATTCCAACTCCCCTTGCCTTCACGGCGCGTGTGATCACTAGGGCTTTTCATACCTTTTTATTTCACTATTCGGTTATTCGGTTTGATGCTTATCGATTATTCGGTGATATGGGTGTGGTAATAATTTAGAAGAGCCATCCGATTGATTATTGACATATTAACAGCCAGTTTGCTTGCATTTCAACCAGAGAATCGAATTTTTTGACACTAACCGGATAATAAGTGGATTCGACTACACCCAAATAATCAAAGAAGTCGACTAGTAGGATGATCGAAGAATTTGACTACGCCCGAATAATCGAAGAATTTGACTCATCTCGATTAGTCGACTAATTTGACTCCTCCCGAATAATCGGTCAGAGAATCCGCTGACCGAATACAAAAACTGATAATCGAATAATCGGTCTTTGTTGGACAGCCCTAGTGATCACACCACATCAGGGATATCTTAGAAATCTGCTCTGCTTTAGAAATATCAGGGACTTTGACTAATTCTAAAGAAAATCTGACCTTTTATGTCCTTCCTTCAATAAATTGATTTCCCAAAATGCTGAAAAATAGCAAGAGAAGAAATTCTGAAAACAGGCTATTCAGATGACGTCATAAAATTATATTTTGTAATCTCCAAAGATACCTTGTCAATAGCAAATTACACACTTTTGCAAATAACCTCATTTTGCTATAAATTGTTTCATCATTGGTTAAAAGTTTTATTTCAGGTGTCTTGTGCAATGATATATTGCATGACTTTGCATGTAACAACACTTATATCATGCCCAGTCAAAGTTACTTCACAATGTGGCCTTGACTCAAAGTTTACCAACAATGTAAGAAATGAATTTGTAAATTACATTACAGTGTAAATAATGAATTTGTTGGTTTATTTTTATGGTGAAATTAAAGCAATCTTCCTTGCTCAAATAGGAAAAGGTTTGCTTAATTAGCCTTGAATTGTGATAAACATGGCATGCAGAATTTGCTCAGGATCAATAGGGTAGAAATCAGGGAAATGCCTCCCTTTATTTGGGAGACACCCTATGCATGCACTACATGACAAGGCATGTGCTCGTGATTACTAAATACTGAAATTATTTTTGAAGAAATGATGACAGAAAAAACATGGACATATTTTCAGCAGGTGTATATCAATGATTCAAAAAAAATTGGACACAAGGTACAATGATTTTTATTGTTGCTACAGAAAGTGGTTCTAAAAATCCCATAAAATGATTTTCTACAGAATTCCTAGTGTCCTATCTTCATACATTCATAGCCAGTTGGCAAAAATGAAGGCTGCTACACTTGATTCATCTGAAACTATGATTCAATGGCCTGCAAACAAAAGGGTACAATTTTATTAGAACCAATTTTTTATACAAATAATATTATAAGTGCCTAATTTACAATGCTCTTAACTCCTGCTAATTAATTTTAAAATTTTCCCAACCACCAGCTCATATTACGATCCCCTGCTTATTACTGTTCTGCCTGAAGGTTTCAAAATTCTTGATACATATTTTGAGCAAATCTTCCTGCCTCTCAGCAATTCTTGTACTTTCACAGCTGCTCATGGCTGGTGTATGAATTTAGAGAATTCCATAACTGTATTGTCTTAGATTTCAAAGCATGTATTACACCCAAGGACGACTGCAGCATCAGGCAGCAGGGGTGGTTGCTCCCTGCCCTCAGGTAATGGGGGCAAGGAGGGGCAAGATTTGCCCTGTTGAGAGATTGTGGGTATTCTTTCTTTACTCTATTTAAAACAAATGCTCCCAAAAGTGCTCTTTCCAACCAACTTGGGACCCTAATATTAACATTGTTCCTCTTGGCCCAACTACGGTAGGCCCTTTGATTAGATACTGGGCATGAGAGAATCCTATGAAACTTATTTACATTATACTAGCGTTGTTATAAGCCTTCCAGCCCTGCACTGCTTACAAATAGCAAGGATCACACTTCAAAAAGAATAGAATAGAAAGAAAGAATAGAATAGAAAGAAAGAATAGAAAGAAGAAAGAAAGAATAGAAAGAAGAAAGAAAGAATAGAAAGAAGAAAGAAAGAATAGAAAGAAGAAAGAAAGAATAGTGATTACTGATAGCAGAACTGAATTACTATTCTGCAAAAAGGGGTTTTGGGAAACTCATTTTCAAGGTGCCCATTTGGGGGAGCCTGTCCCCTTATGACATCAAAATCTTATCTTTGGTGCCCTTTGGATAAATTTTGTCCCCTGCCCTTTCCATGTGAAGGCATTCTTGATTAAACCCTCCCACCTGCTATTCTGATTCATCTGCTTTTCTGCAATCACATCCTAACTTGAACTCCAAGCAGTTATGCAATATATAATAAATCCCCAATATTAGCCCTCCTAAATATAAGCCCCCCAAATATAAGCTGAACTGTAAACTAACTCAAATAGACTTCTGAATATAAGCACCCCCAAAATAAATCCCAGAGCTTAAATTTGGGATTCTGTGTATTTAGTAGGATGAATAAACATGGGCAGATCATGTATAGTGCCTCTGTATTTACACTCATCTTTTTTTGAAGTTTTACACATTAAATGCTGTTATTACCCTCTCCGATTGGACACCAAATTGTGAACTTTTGGCATACATAAGACCTCCGTTAACCCAAAAGACTTCCAAATATAAGCCCCCTTGAATATATGTCCCCTAAATACAACCCTACCAATAAATGAATACAAACCTCTTAAGCCCAGGGGTTATATTCAAGCTTTTACAGTATATCACTGTGTCTTTCCTATCATACTAGATCCTACTAGATATTAGTGGCCCAGTACAGTGCTGTGCCTAACATTGTTCGTTGCATGAATATCTTATATTGCACATTTCTCTCCTAGTTTTCCATATTCAAGCTATCACCTACCATCAGACTAGCTAGCTAGTCATCAATAAGTCATGTTATGTAAAATTCTGAATAGTTCAACAAAAACACTTGTTCAATCTTCAGCTGAATGGGTGTGGTCAGGGATGGCACTCTTTAACCCTCTAAAATTTTACTGAGCCCCCCATTGGCACCAAAATGTATATGCACTGTCAGCATTTTCATAATATCCATGACCTTTTGTTTAAACTTTTTTTAGCCAACATGATAGGTTTGCCTGTTAACATTCTTGGACACCACTCACTGTTGGCACTTTTGCAGCACTAGTCCCCCAGCATTTTTCTCTGGCGCCACCCCTGGGTGTGGCAAAAAACTTCTAAATATAATTTGAATGGTATGGCTGATCTGGGTGTGGCCAATGTGTTTTAATGTTTATATTATTGCTAGTTTTGTTGCTGCTATAAGTTACTAGTGTTGTGGGGCACTTGTTGCTGGAAGTATTATTGAGTAAGTAGTGGAGAGTTTTGGAATGTGGTGTTACAGATGAGTTCTAGGAATTAGCTGGGCAGAGAAAATAACCAATGAAAAAGTGCTGGAGAAAACAAATTGTGAGAGACAGCTCATTAATATCTTGGATTCAAGAAAACTGGCATTCATCGGACACCAGTTAAGGAAAGGATACACATTGGAAAAGATATTGTTATTAGGCTTAGTGTGAAAAGAGACTGCAATGAAAACCAAAGACAAGACTAAGTGACAACACATCTAGGAGATCTGCTGGTTGATGATGGTTGAAACTGAAAGGAAGGCTCAAGAGAGGACAGAATGGAGGCAGTTTGTGGGGAGGGCCACGGCAGCTTCGCAACTACCTGTTGATGATGTGGGTTTAACTCAGAAGACATTGCAGGAAGTTTTAATAGGACATTTTTGATATGTACTTACCTTCTTGACAAAACGTGGAAGAACAAATGCACCCCTGTGAACATTTTCATCATAATATTGTAAATTCAAATTCTCTTTTTCTTCTTCAGTAAATATCCTAAGTGGTTCTTTGAAATTTGTCCTGCTACTTTTACTGCACATCATGAAACCAATGGTTCCACAAGGGTATGAGGGTATAGAAATTATCCCATATGAAGATACAGGGAACAAATCCTTGCAAAATGTTTTCATTTCTTTTATCAATTTCAGATGAATCCACATGCACTCTCCTGAAAATGAAGCATGCTCATTAACATCAATGCCATCAATAACTAAAGCTAGTTGTATATCAAAAACATTGAAAAACACCAATTCTAGGCAAAATTTCTAAGACAACAATATTTTAATTGTCTATTTAGTAATTAAAGAATCTACCAAACTATGTTGCATACCTTGGGTACATAGTATTCCATCAGGTTTTAATGCTGTTTTCATCAATTTATAAAAGCTGTCAGTAAACAGATTTTCAGCTGGACCTGAAATGAAAACACCAAATAATGCAATTATCCCTATTTAATACCAATGCCATTGGCAATATTCTAAAATTGGAATTTCAAAGAAATAATTACACAACTGGCATATTGCTTAATGAAATTTTGTACCTTCTGGGTCACTTGTATCAGCAATGATAACATCAAACTCTGACTGGTGGTTTTTCATGAACTCAAATCCATCACCAACAAACAAATTCATTTTGGGGCTATCAAACCCTTTAGCCATATTTGGTAAGAACTTCCTTGAAGCATTGATAACATCTTCATCTATTTCACATTGAAAAACAGTTTCAACACAGGGGTGCTTAACAACCTCTCTAGCTACACCACCATCCCCACCACCTATTATGAGGACCTAGAAATTGGTGCAAAAAGTAGTGAATATCAAACAAAAAAGGTAAGTAATATATGCATGGATGCATAAAATTTCAAATATATGATTTACATTTAAGATCTAATTCACAATACAATCATAAAAAATTGTTACCCGCTTTGGATCTGGATGAGAATTTAAAGGTAGATGTGTTATCATTTCTTGGTATGAACACTCATCCTTGTCA
>OLMO02000009.1:25010821-25032329 GCA_900291935.2 Cassiopea xamachana | reverse complement strand
TATCACTAGAATTACTTATTTAAAGTAACTGTAAAAGGCACTATAAGTTATAGTAACGGTGATATGTACTTTTTGTAAACAGAAATTATATTACCCCGCAACCAACTCACATTTCAACCTTCAAACTGCAATTAAATCAACAGCTTCATGGAAAATTGGAATAATATGTTGCTAGCCCACAGCGTGTTTTCTTCTTTCACTTTATGCAGGTGCTGCTACAAGGGCATACCCAAAACAATTGCCATGCACAGTTCAACCAAGTGCAAACATTAAAATAGTTGCAACATTTTCACGTAATCTTCACGCGGGATAGTGCGCTTTTCAGAGGACGCTGTTGCTGCTGCTGTCTTTTAATTGTGCAGATGGCCTTGCCTTGTCATAATGGCGGATGCAGTACTACATACTCTAGCATGAAGATTTATCGGACATAATGGAACGTTGGAGTAGAAGCTGCTACTTTTTGGCAACATAGCAGATAGAAATGCCTCAGTTGAATAAAGTATATCGTAAGACAAATTCTGTATCAGGAGCCAATCCGCATGCTGGAGTACAAGACGCAATGGCAATTTCTCCACTGCAGCGATTTGTCAGAGCAAAAAAGTTGATTAACCAAACTTTTGATGAGTTAACAAAATATTTGAAAGATGTAAATGATTTCTTGATAAACTGTGAGATTTCACATGAACTTGACTGTGAAACAAAGAAAGATCTTGATCAGGTATAGCACTGTTTGGGTTTTCTTCATTCTTCATCAATTGCATATGCATTAGAGATAAGAACATGATATAGGAAGGAGACTACAACTATCAAATACTGCTTTAAATGCTTACATCACAATTTTGAGTCATTTGCATAGGAGCAGGATATGTGTTTGTGAAGCCCTTGAAGGTGTAGCTAACGACACTTCCATTTTTTGTCTTGTGCAGCAACAGATACACTAAAAGATCTCTCTCAAGCATATAGCTGGAACAAATGCCCCGGAGGGGCAAAACCTGCCTGTTCCATCACTTTGTGAGAACAGAAACCTTATTTGAGTATTGAATTTGCAGGTCAATATGTCTGTTTGGGGTGCAAGACCATGCAAAGTTTTTCTTCTGGGAGCATTGCCCCTGTCTCCCCTGTATTTGGATACCATGTCTCATCAATTTCTATTTCTTTTAGCTAATTATTGCAGTATAAATATACTTGTATTTTTCTTTAGTATATATGTTTTATGTTAGAGCTTGCAAAAGTAAGAAAATTTTGCTTGTTGTGAGGTCAATTTTGATGATTATGATATATTTGTGTGGTAAAGTATTGAAATAATGTGAAAAGTTTGATCTCATTTTAGTCTATTGTTATATTGATTAAACTTTTTGTATGTCCAGTGGTCCTTTCATTGCATAAATATTACCAATACTTTTTATTTCTCATTTGTACAAGGTTTTGAGGTAGCATTACACAATAAGTAGTTGTGTTTTGTGTTACTTGCATGTCATTGTATTATATAACTTGGTAATTCATAGTATGCCTCTTATTCATAGCTAAAAATTTTAGTTAAGCTATGAATAGTTTCCAACTATCTTCTGTCAGGTTGCTGGTAACTTAAGCCAGGTATCTGGGATAGCAGCTGTGCTTGCAAGGGACAACATGAAAGTGGCATTCTTTGGTAGAACAAGCAATGGCAAAAGCACAGTAATCAATGCAATGCTAACAGAGAAAATATTACCATCTGGTATTGGTCATACAACAAACTGTTTTGTAACTGTTATGGGGAGTTGTGGGTCAGAAGCATACATGAATACACCTGATTCTAGAGAAAAGAAAAGTGTTGATGTAAGTCACCATATTTTGATTTTAGATCAATTGTCCTTTAGAATTTCCATCAAATTTGTGATTATGCTATTACTGAGAGTTTTTTTTAAATTTAGCATAAAGTTTCTACATTTCTTGCCAATGTTATGTGTTTGCAGTTTAATTCATATACTAAATTTCATCTTTTCAGTCACTACAACAGTTGGCACATGCATTGGGAGATGAGAAAATTGATAGTAGCAGCTTGATTCAGGTATTCTGGCCAAAAGATCAGTAAGTGGATTAGCATAGATATTTTCCCAGATCAGTCATTTGAACAGAGATTTTGTCTAGCTAATCATAACTTAATCAAATATATTTTGTATTTGTTTTAATGAGTTTAAATAAATAGGCCCATGAAGCCATGAAGATCCCAAGTTTTAAATGTCAATATTACATTTTCCTCAGATTATGTGTTCTTAATTTTCAATCAGCCACAACTATTTTATTTCATTTGCTTGTTACCATAGATGTACGCTCCTAAGAGATGATGTTGTGTTTGTAGACAGGTAATAAATCTTACTTCATGCAATTTTGCTTTTCTATCTTTGAATCAGTATATTTCTACAGTTAGTTATCCTCATTTTTTGTACCCTGTTTTCCCACATTATCAATGGTACTTCTTTCTCTGAATCTAGGTGAAGGCAATACTTTATGAATTTCTCCTTATAGCCCTGGAATTGATGTTACTCCAGATTTGGATAGTTGGATTGACAAGCACTGCTTAGATGCTGATGTTTTTGTTCTTGTTGTCAATTCAGAATCCACTCTCAATCAAACAGTTAGTGCATTCTTTTACTTGATTTATTTGTTTGTCATGTTTGGCATTTCTAGTGAAACAAGTTATCAGAAGAATTGCATGATGAAATTTATTGTTTGTCATTTTGTATTCCGTTTCAGCATTTGTTTTTTTAAGTATTTGCACATCTTTTTTATTATCTTTATTCTATTCTATTCTATTCTATTCTATCTTTATTCTATTTTACAGTATAAATTGAATCTTTAAGCTTAGTTTTAGTGTGTTGCTTATTTCTGTTGATAATATATGCAGCAACAGGCTCAACAAAAAGTAACAGATTGGTTATTTTCCAAGAATTTCTTGTGACGTTTAAAAGTTGGTTATTTAGATTCTTTCTACAAGATCTTTGAAGCTAGGATCTGTTAATTTTCTATGAATCTTTGCCAATATAGGAAAAGAGTTTCTTTCATAAAGTAAACACACGGCTGTCAAAACCAAACATTTTTATTTTAAACAACCGATGGGATGCATCTTCTGATGGAGATCCACAAATGATGGCAAAGGTAATTTCTGTAATGCAATAAATATTTGTCTACCATTTATTGGATGTATTTGGAAAATGGAAGTCAAAAGTAGTCATTCTCTTTGTCTCCATTGTAGCAATCATATTAGATGGTCTTTTTGTAACCACTTTGCACATAGCTGTCAAAAATGCCATTAACAGTAATGGTGCATTAATGCACACCAGGCCGACATCTTTGAGGAATTAAAAGCCATAAGAATGAGGCTCTCATTGCAATGATACACTTGTAGGTAAAACAGCAGCATCTAGAAAGAACAACAAATTTCCTTGTTGAAGAACTTCGATGTGTCAGCAGAAAAGAGGCTACTGATAGAGTTTTTTTTGTATCAGCCCTAGAGGTTTGTGAATTTTACTTTGATGTTCACTTTAACATTTATTTCTCTTGCCTTTTTGTCACATCCTTTTTGCATTTTGGATAAGAACTCATTTTCCAATGTGCCAACACAACTGTAATTGTTTTTTGTTTCATGTGATTATAATTTTTATTTATTCCTATTATTATTTACATTTTGTCATATCTGGTTTTTGTGTATTCCAGACATTGCGTCATCGAATGAAGCAGAATCGATTGAAAGGACAGGCACCAACTTCAATGCCACCATTGCAAAGGGCTGAAAGTATTGAAATGGATGCAAATGGTGCGTTGTGATTCAGCTGTAGTTGCAGAAGTGATTTTGATTGTACTGCTAACTTTTTTCAAACTTTCATATAAATATTTTATTCCATACAATAGCACACCTCTCATATAATGGTAGTGTACCATTGTCTAGTTTGTACTATACATGACAAATAACCAAAATAATAATGATAATAGACATATAACATAACTCAACAGTAAAATAATAAAAAAAGGAATTAAATGTTCAGAAGTTCTGGGTTGTTCCATGGTTTATTTCTTTGGCAAAAGATGAAGTATGAGGCCCCAATAGCAATGTTGATGGTCTTCATAATTATTCTTTTCTGTACAAGTTTGTCAAAGTTTAGATCCTGGAGTGACAATAGAAAGGAATCACATGAAGAGACCATAACACCAAGAGCACCCATGGAAAAATTAATAAAAGCTATTACCATCATCATTATCAACATCATTGCTATTGTCATAACATTTTGCCTTTTTTGGTTTATGGTTTTAACAGTTGCAGAATACAAGCAGCATTGTATGGCAAATCTGTCCAGAGTAGGTTATATGCTATGACTTTTACAAGGAAACTAAGAGCTGGATAGAAACATTTTCATCAGAACATAGCACAATGAAATAGTAGCAGAAAAGAACCACCTGTTTGATAGAAGGATCATTGAACTGAGTATTGTACTTTATATGTATTGTATATTATATGTATTGTATATTATATAGAAGATACAAAGTGAAAGGAGAGTGTTATTCTTATTACTTGACTATTTTATAGACTCAGTTGGTGAACACAGGGCAAGATTGATTGAATTTGAAAACTTTGAAATTAAATTTCAGGTATGTTATGTTTATATGAAAAAGTTTCTTGATTAAGGGATGGATTGCTTGAAAGTACACCAATTTCCATATGATAGTATGATTTGATTTGATTTGATTTAATTTGATTTAATTTGATTTGAGTTGATATTGATTTGATATTGAGTGATTAATTAATTGCAGCTGAAAACCTAAGTGATCGAATAATTGTTTTCTTTCTTGAATTTTGCAGATCAAATTTCATTTCAACAGATGGGTAATATAGGGTCTTGTCTCCCCAATAGGCGCACCTGCTCGGCCTAAGCTTTACGATGCACTCACTTTGTTTTGGTCTCTTGCTTCATTTAAACTAGATTGAGACGATCGAAAATAACGCAAGATTAAAAGTTGAAGCCTTTATAGTCCACAAAACTTTTTCGTTGCTTGTTTTGACAGCAAAATGCGAAGTTTTTCTTGCGTTTTCCATGTAAAATTTATATATTATCCATTTCTACCTGTTTTCATGCGAAAAATTCCACAAAAGGTGGTGTGTTTGGCTAATTATTTATCAAATATAAAAATGCTATCATTTAAAAATCAGGTGTAAAAATTTACCCTTAATTGTTGGCTTTTTTGGTCAAAGACGTTTCCTTTATCCTTCGCCCCAGTTGGTGCATTAAATGTTTAGCAGTGTTTAATGGAGTATTTTGTTCGAATGTAGCTTGGAATATACAGTTAGAGTTTTGTGGCTCCAATAGAGCTGCTTTCGTTTTCTCAGGCTATGTTTCTGTCTAACCATATCCAAATTATTGTTCCTTCCTTACTGTCTTGGAAATAATTATTGAAGAGTTAGTACCTAAGCATTCTTGCATCTTGGATAAACGGCAGCCAAGGTTTTTGCCTTATAAGAAAATAGTATGTTTATAGGCCATCCAGTAGCTTCGTCTTCCCCCCCCCCCAATTGACGCAGGGTAACATTTAAGTATTTACTAATTAATTTGTACGAGAATCCCATCTTTGATCCAATAAATATTTTACGTGCGATTGTTTGAAAGAATGGTAATTGCATTCTCCACTTGTTGATTAAAATATACCTTGATATTTGACATTAAATCCTGGGGTGACAATGCTGGCAAATTGCCGAGAACCACTGATGGCGCCGGAAAAAAGTTGCTGCGGGGGGCTAGAGCTGTCAAAGTACCGATAGTGAGCGGTGTCCGAGAATATTTGCAGATAATACCTATCGTATTACCTAAAAAGGCCAAAAAAGGGTCACGGATTTTATATAGTACCGATGGTGCATGGAATTTTAGGTGCCGACGGGGGGCTAGCAAAAATATTGGGGGCAGCCCCCGCTGGCGCCATCCCTGCGGAGAAAGCCACTCTGGTAAAAAATGTAGGTAGAAACTCTTCAATAATTGCCTCAGCAACAGCAAGGGAGATGAAATTATTCGGTTAAGGTAAAACAGAAATGTATAGCCTGAGAAAACACAAACAGCTCCAATAGGACAACAAAACCCTAGTTGATTTAATGTCATTGAAATATGATCTCTCATCCCTGTGATTAATTCATCCCACTGATTAGGAATGTATTTCAAAGTCTGCAATTACAACTAAATTCGAAAGTCATGCTTCAAGAGGGAAGATGATAACTACAAAGTTAAGGGCAATTATGGAACAGGTTGTTGGACGTGCCTATTCACAGAGGTAATTCTTAAGAAGTGCTATGTAAAACAACAAACTTGAGATGTATTAAGAACCGTCTTCATTTATTTTATCATTGGCCAAGATAGAGTGACTCCTGCATTTAAGATGAAATTTCCTAATTTTACCATGATATTATGTGATGCAAAGTTTTTCCTGCAGCCATGCTTATTTCACCCTTAATTATTACAGGAAGAGATGCGAGGCTCAGAAGCAAGATTTGGAAGAGAGGCTGGAATACATGACAACACAGTTTGACACTCTTTCTGATTCAATCAAAAATAGGATTTTGAAATTTTCTGAAGAAGTTGAGCAGCAGGTGTTTTGACGATTTTCCTTTATTATTTAGTCGCAATTTTACGATCAATCATTTCAGTTTCAAAAGAAAATCTGTGATACTGTTGACATTAGCGATTTCTAAACTAAAAGTGACAATGTTGAATGTTTTGAAAGAGAATAAAAAGGCAAGATCAAAGTGCTTTGATTTTGTTCCCGTTGTGAATTCTTTCTACAGTGAAATGTAGAATGGTGTGTTCTTTTATAAGTTTGAAGCTGAATCTATGCAAGATGCAAGTCAATAAAGGAGAGTGCAACAACAACACCAACTATGTTACCGCATTGGCAAAGTTGTCATTATAACTAATTGTTAAGCATTTTTTGAGCAGAGAATATGCAATTTAAAGTTTTGATTTTGCGCACAGCAATTACAACAACAGCAACTGTGGTAAGTCATGTTTTCTGTTTAATTTTATTAGGTTGCAAAAGCAATGTCTGATGAGATAAGAAGATTGAATTATCTCGTTGGAGATTTTGACCACCCTTTCCATCCTCATCATGGATTTTTGAAAACTTACAAGAGGGTAAGTCCATCGCCATTTTCTCAGTTAAGTTCTTTTATTACCTGTGTACTTATATATAAGTACTTATTGAAAGTTTTGAAATTTCTTTGAGTAATTGAATTATATGGAGATGGAGATAATTTTCACATTGCTCCTACTGATCTCAGCGATTGCTCCCACTGATCTCAGCGATTGCTTCTACTGATCTCAGTGATTGCTCCTTACTATCAAATAGTTTGTTATGTATTTTCCCATTGCTACTTTACTACTTCATAGAATCTTGAGCGAAAAATTTCATTTGGTCGTAGAAATAACAAATTTTAACTCTATTTTCTTTAATTGCTTGAAATTCGTTATTTTTTGTTTTCTGGTAGGAACTTTACTCGCATATAGAGAAGGGATTAGGCAAGAACTTAAAAGCCCGTTGCTCAGCTCTTCTTCTTGATTCAATAGAAGAATACAAAAGTGAAATGAGAGGTGAGCAATTACGTCAGTAATCCGATGAGTTATGTAATACATCACGTGCAAATATTCGTGATGATCTAGTCTATAGCAATCATTTCCCTATTAAAAATTATTGTTCAGAAGCCGTGCAAAACTGGTTATGCCATGCATAATTTGCATAATTCATGTCTTCATTTTTCAAAAAATTTAAGTTTGACCTAATTTTTGCAATTTTCTTCCTAAGATCAAATACACTCATTAATTCCTCCTGNGGTGCTGATAGCTCAATATTCCAGTTAACTCCAAGGTAAGCATGCTAAAATAGTCATCTTCACTTAATGTTAATTTATGCTAATTGATACTAATTAATTCTGTGACAGTTTCATATACAAAGCGCTGTGATTTGAAGCTAGGCAAGATTTATAGAATGAAAATGGCTGCCAAGAACTTATTAACGTCAACTAGTATTGTATTGTACTTCTAAGAAGATTTCCTTGACATGCCTACGTACAGCTTTGTTTTTTGATTAATAATTTGATGCAAGTTTATTTGAATTTGATATTTCAGGCGCGATTTTGAAGTCAGTTATGAACTTGATGTTCAGTCACTGTGCACTGATTTTCAAGAAGACATCTCTTTTCATTTCTCCCTTGGGTGGAGTAATTTAATAAAGAGGTTTCTTGCACCACGAAATGCAAGATTGGCAATGTTGCTGGGTGCCAATGTGAGTCTATTTTCATCGTTTTCAGTCCTGCTCCACTTTTAATGGATCAGCACACCATCATAGAGAGATCACGACATTTTCGCTATCGAATTGAAACTTATACGGGAAGGAAACGTTTCATAGCAAGCTATTTTAATTAGTATTGCAAAGATGGTTTTAGTTTCAAGAAAAACATTTTGGTAACTTTGATGTTCATAAGATGTTGCCACATTTAGTATGTCTAATTGCTGGAGTTTTGAATGGACCATTGTATTGGATGATATTCATTGGATAGACGGAGAAATATGGTGATATTATCGTTTATAGTTTTTGTGCTATGGGAAGAATTGACAAGGGAAATCATTAGCTATGCGTAGTCGATTTCGTATCGGAATTTACTTTGGACAAACTTTTCTTCTTCCCCATATGCTCGCTTTTGATTTCGTTGAAATTAATTATTTCCATNTGCCTGAATGTTTTATAAGAGTGTTCTTATTGAAAACAATGCACAGAGGCGTGCCGAAGTAGGGGGCATGGGGGTGTTCCAGTCGTATGTAATTATATAGCTTTTCGGCAAAGCTTACCTTGCGATCATAGCTTGTCGCTAGTCGATCATCATTTGTTGTTAATTCTGGGATATTTAGTACCCTGTCGGTAAATTTCTGTTGCTACACCCCCCCCCCACTCAAAAGCCTTTCGGCACCCCACTGACAATGCGATAATGTAGTATCAGCCTAATTTCTTAGAGGTTCGTTCAGAATTTCATAGTCGGCTATTTGACGTAGTACATCAAGAGGAGACTATTTTCTTCAAGAGGACTGTCCACCCGATTTCACATTTAAATAGGCTAGAATCATTTGCCTCTCCACCTGGCTTTAGCTCAGCGTACAGCATATATGCATCACTTTATTGCCTACTTATCGACTTTCAGATCAGCAAATCTACACCGATTAATGCCATAGCAACAGTTGCCGATCAAGCTAGGCAACAGTTTCAAAACGAGACAGAGGAAGAGAAATCATCCTTAGCGGCCACTCGACGTAAAGATGAACTCATAGAATACCCAGGACGTTATGATGAGAATGAATTGACAGTGGCAGTGGTACATGCTTTAGCATCTGTGACGTCAACAACATCGTGTGCCATCCTTGTCGTTGCTGGACTGGTATTTATAATTGGATTGATGTTGTATTCTCGTTAATTACTGTAGTTATTATTAGTTCTCTTTCCATCTGCTAGACCAATATTTTTGTATTCAGAAATAATTAGGCTGGTGATAATTATTATTGAAATTCTAGATTTAGTCATGCACCTTTTGTAAGTTACTCAGATTGAGTTTTACAATTTTATGTTTTGAAAATTTCATCAAAGAGAAGTTTATAAAAATTATGCAGATTATTAAAATGCTGCTGATGATGCTGCTGATGATGATAATTATGATTTTTTTTCAAACTTCATCGTATATATCATATTAAAATCTACAAATACAAATCTCACTAAATAGGTAATCTGTATTTGGCTGGCTCACAATGATACACTAAAGTTTAAAAAAATGCATATGAGATGGATTATAATAAAAGAAAAATACACACTAAAGTACTTCAGTACATAGATAATTTGATCCTTTCCAAATTGAAGTAAGGAGTAAGTTAGTAAGCCAAGTAATAGACTTTGAAACTACAGAGTGTGCAATGTACGTGTATACGCCATTACTCAACAATCAATGATAATAGTGATGATGATAATGATGATGATGATTTTGTGATGATAATGATTATGATAGTGATGATGAAGATGATTATGATTTTCTGATGATGATGGTGATTATGATGATGATGATCATCATCATCATCTGGGCGATGATTTTCTGATCATAATGATTGTGATGATTTTCTGATCATAATGATTGTGATGATTTTCTGATGATTATGATGATGATTTTCTGATGATTATGATGATGATGATTTTCTGATTATGATGATGATGATGATGATTTTCTGATTATGATGATGATGATGATGATTTTCTGATTATGATGATGATGATGATGATTTTCTGATTATGATGATTATGATTATGATGATTCTGATGATATTGATTGATAATGGTTACCATTGCGATCATGATAATATGGTGTTTCAGTGCATGCTTCGATAGAAATACCTTTGATCCATAATTCTTTCTTAGTTCATGTTTCCTACACTGAAGCCTGAAAACCTGGAAACAAGGAATTATGGTTGTATATTTGTAGGTATGGCGAACACTCGGTTGGAAATTGATAATTGGCATGGCTGGTAGTTATGGTTGTCTTTATGTATTTGAAAGAGTGAGATGGACTAACTCTGCAAAGGAAAACTGTTTTAAAAAACAGGTAAATATTTCTTGATTCCCTCCACTTTTATTTAATTCCTATTGCTAAATTGTGTTAAATGTTTTTTCCATATGGCATTTTATGCTAAGAAAATCTAATTTGACTGCGGAATTGAATCTTTTTTTAGCTTGTAAGTTATGCATCTGAAAAGCTTCAACTTGTTGTCAGTTTTACCAGCAAAAGTTGCAGCCATCAAGTTGAACAGTAAGTGATCAGGTCATTTGTTCGTTTCTTTTGACATGAGCATCATCAGTCGACCTCGATGGGATCGTCACGTGAGCAGCTGTAGCGTTATCATATTTATCATGATTATTATTACGTTTGTTGCCTTTACCACTTAAAGGCTGTGATGAAAGTCCAGGTTTGCAATGTGATTGTAAAACGTCAGTGATTGAACTTTCGTGGGTAAATTACAGCTGAAAAGGGTTTAACTTCTTACAATTGATGTGATCTTCATCGGATAAATGCAATAATATTTTGGGAAGGATACTCTTATCAATTTGAGCCCTTTTTATTTACTCGTTATATTACTATTGGTATTAAAATATTCATGAGAAAGTTCTTAAGTTTTTCACATGTGTCTATTTTTAATGCGTTAGAGAGCTATCGACGACATTTGCACAATTGAATTCAGAAATCAGCAATTCAAAAGCAAAACTTAAAGCAGAAATACATGAAATGGAAAGCGAAATGAAACGATTAGAAGAAATTGAAGCGAAAGCAAAAATCTTTAGGTATGATTCAAATATATTTATGAAATTTCATTTCAATTTTGTATTCTCTCGCACATCCTGTTTGACATTGGCTCATCAGCAGTATGACAACATCGATTTTACTACACATGCCAACAAGTGGTAAATATGTAAAACGAGGCTCGTTCATGGCTTCAACTCACGGACAGTGATGGTGGGCCTAAATGAGTCGCTTGAAACAATCCCTCAAGTTTTTGCATCAGATTGCTAGACTTGCACCAAAATTTCTGTTTGCACCAGTGCGCAGTAGTTACGTGGTAGTTTGGCCGTGACTGTAAATTTTCAATCAGAAAAATTTCATAGCAGCAGGCTTAGGAAAGCCTTTGGTCGTTATTCCCAGATATTGCAATAGTCACCTGAAAATTGCCAATTTTGAATTAAATATTGGAAGAAAACTGGTCCTGGCCTCTCGACCAAACTTTCTGACAGCACATGTCAAGGTATGGTTAAGATGATGGCATAGTCGAGCTATTAGTGGTGTATTGCTTGAGATGAATTTAGCAGCCATTTATATTTCTCGTATGGTCATTTGGTAGTTTTTCCCNTGCCTGAATGTTTTATAAGAGTGTTCTTATTGAAAACAATGCACAGAGGCGTGCCGAAGTAGGGGGCATGGGGGTGTTCCAGTCGTTTGTAATTCTATAGCTTTTCGGCAAAGCTTACCTTGCGATCATAGCTTGTTGCTAATCGATCGTCATTTTTCGTTAATTCTGTGATATTTAGTACCCTGTCGGTAAATTTCTGTTGCTACACCCCCCACTCAAAAGCCTTTCGGCACCCCACTGACAATGCGATAATTTAGTATCAGCCTAATTTCTTAGACGTTCGTTCAGGATTTCACAGTCGGCTATTTGACGTAGTACATCAAGAGGAGACTATTTTCTTCAAGAGCACTGTCCACCCGATTTCACATTTAAATAGGCTAGAATCATTTGTCTCTCCACTAGGCTTTAGCTCAGCGTAGAGCATATATGCATCACTTTATTGCTTACTTATCGACTTTCAGATCAGCAAATCTACACCGATTAATGCCATAGCAACAGTTGCCGATCAAGCTAGGCAACAGTTTCAAAACGAGACAGAGGAAGAGAAATCATCCTTAGCGGCCACTCGACGTAAAGATGAACTCATAGAATACCCAGGACGTTATGATGAGAATGAATTGACAGTGGCAGTGGTACATGCTTTAGCATCTGTGACGTCAACAACATCGTGTGCCATCCTTGTTGTTGCTGGACTGGTATTTATAATTGGATTGATGTTGTATTCTGGTTAATTACTGTAGTTATTATTAGTTCTCTTTCCATCTGCTAGACCAATATTTTTGTATTCAGAAATAATTAGGCAGGTGATAGTCATTATTGAAATTTTAGATTCAGCCATGCACTTTTTGTAAGTTACTCAGATTGAGTGAGTTTTACAATTTTATGTTTTGAAAATTTTATCAAAGAGAAGTTTATAAAAATTATACTGATTATTAAAATGCTGCTGCTGATGATGATGATGATGATGATTTTGTGATGATG
Source organism: Cassiopea xamachana (assembly GCA_900291935.2). Lineage (NCBI taxonomy): Eukaryota > Metazoa > Cnidaria > Scyphozoa > Rhizostomeae > Cassiopeidae > Cassiopea > Cassiopea xamachana. The sequence goes on along the minus strand of OLMO02000009.1, from coordinate 25,019,409 downwards.
ATAGTGCTTATGATGATGATGATCGTCATCATCATCTAGGCGATGATTTTCTGATGATGATGATTATGATGATGATTTTCTGATTATGATGATTATGATTATGATGATGATGATGATATTGATTGATAATGGTTACCATTGCGATCATGATGGTATGGTGTTTCAGTGCATGCTTCGATAGAAATATCTTTGATCCATAATTCTTTCTTAGTTCATGTTTCCTACACTGAAGCCTGAAAACCTGGAAACAAGGAATTATGGTTTGTATATTTGTAGGTATGGCGAACACTCGGTTGGAAATTGATAATTGGCATGGCTGGTAGTTATGGTTGTCTTTATGTATTTGAAAGAGTGAGATGGACTAACTCTGCAAAAGAAAACTGTTTTAAAAAACAGGTAAATATTTCTTGATTCCCTCCACTTTTATTTAATTCCTATTGCTAAATTGTGTTAAATGTTTTTTCCATATGGAATTTTATGCTAAGAAAATCTAAAGTGACTGCGGAATTGAATCTTTTTTTAGCTTGTAAGTTATGCATCTGAAAAGCTTCAACTTGTTGTCAGTTTTACCAGCAAAAGTTGCAGCCATCAAGTTGAACAGTAAGTGATCAGGTCATGTGTTCGCTTCTTTTGACATGAGCATCATCAGTCGACCTCGATGGGATCGTCACGTGAGCAGCTGCAGCGTTATCATATTTATCATGATTATTATTACGTTTTTTGCCTTTACCACTTAGAGGCTGTGATGAAAGTCCAGGTTTGCAATGTGATTGTAAAACTTTAGTGATTGAACTTACGTGGGTAAATTGCAGCTGAAAAGGGTTTAACTTCTTACAATTGATGTAATCTTCATCGGATAAATGCAATAATATTTTGGGAAGAAGGATACTCTTATCAATTTGAGCCCTTTTTATTTACTCGTTATATTTCTGTTGGCATTAAAATATTCATGATAAAGTTCTTGAGTTTTTCACATGTGTCTATTTTTAATGCGTTAGAGAGCTATCGACGACATTTGCACAATTGAATTCAGAAATCAGCAATTCAAAAGCAAAACTTAAAGCAGAAATACATGAAATGGAAAGCGAAATGAAACGATTAGAAGAAATTGAAGCGAAAGCAAAAGTGTTTAGGTATGATTCAAATATATTTATGAAACTGCATTTCAATTTTGTATTCTCTCGCACATTCTAAGTTTGACATTTCTGGCTCATCAGCAGTATGACAACAACAATTTTACTACACATGCCAACAAGTGGGAAATATGTAAAACGAGGCTCGTTCATGGCTTCAACTCACGGACAGTGATGGTGGGCTTAAATGAGTCGCTCGAAACAATCCCTCGTTTTTGCGGCAGGTTGCTAGGCTTGCACCAAAATTTCTGTTTCCACCAGTGAGCAGTAGTTACATGGTAGTTTGGCCGTAACTATAAATTTTCAATCTGAAAAATTTCATAGCAGCGGGCTTAGAAAAGCCTTGGGTCTTTATTCCCAGATATTGCAATAGCCACTTGAAAATTGCCAATTTTGAATTAAATATTGGAAGAAAACTGGTCCTGGCCTCTCGACCAAACTTTCTGACAGCACATGTCAAGGTATGGTTAAGATGATGACATAGTCGAGCTATTAGTGGTGTATTGCTTGAGATGAATTTAGCAGCCATTTATATTTCTCGTATGGTCATTTGGTAGTTTTTCCCAATTTCCGTCGATACATTGACGTTTAGAGAGCAAAATCATCCCTCTTTCTTATCATTGTAGTACAACAGACCTAACTGTTTTGGGTAATGAAATACGTTTAATTTTGCCGAAGGTATATATTTCGGTACTTTTTCACGAGCTTGAAGTAGCCAATCTTTCGGTCCTTGCCAACAAAAATTTCCACCTGGCCTCTCAACAAAACTTAAAGACAACATGTCGTTCTTCGCTTTCTTGGTGTCCAATGTTGTTGGTGGTACTGCCTGTTCATGATATTTCAGCTTTTATGCATGGAACATTTTGACTTGTGTTCCCCACAGCTAAGGACGAATTCAAGCACTAATTGTAACAGCTAGCAATGAGTTTGAGCTCTATTAGACCTACCATGACTGGACCAATCAACAAATTCATACAGAAAGGAAGACTACCTGTAGAAAAACCTCGGAGATGTTAGGAATGACGACAGATAGCAAGCCTTGTGCATTTTGACACTATTTATTCTGCACAGCTGTCGTGTACATTTTCCCCCCGTTTTGGACTGCAGCTTACCGTAACTCGTTTTCATTTTACATTTTTCCCCCTCGTTACAAATGCCAGCCTCATTGACAGCATATCCAATAGATTTAAGCAATGTAGCATAGGTGTCAAATTTTGATTGGCTAGCAATGCAATCAGCTTCGTAATTAACCAATGAGAGTTTGACGCCTGTGCTGAACAAAAAAACATTCTTCCAAGTAACCTCAATTTTCTGCTGTCTATTTTTAAACAAAAAGGAAGAACACAATTTACTCCCCTTCCTTACACAGCATGGCATTTTTCGTGTCTTTTAGGAACAAGGCATCTTGGCTTGAGAGTGAATTGAATGGATTTATCAAAGAATTTGGACTTTCAAAAAGTAAGATATAGTAACAATGTGACAATATTTATATTGTGTGAAATTTCGTAGGTTGTTTGTCAACGTGATCCATTACCACAGTGGTAAATTGATTGTTCTTTTTAAATAGAGTTATAGTTTTATAATTCAATATGTGCTGTCTTTTCATCATTTCGATGCCCATAAATAAGCATTGCGTCATTGACCTTCCTATTCACCTTTGCTGTTCCATTTCACGTAACTAATTCCTCTACCAGAATTCACAAAAGTTAGGGCTTACAAAAAATAAACTTTATTGATTATGGCTTCTTCATAAGCAGAAATTTCGAATGTTCATAGTCACATATAGTAAAGAAACAACTAGTGAATTATGTAAGATTTGAAGAGCAGTAGGTAAACCCTTGGTTATCGCACAGGTAGTACTTTTTAGCTCATTTCCATTTCCTGCGACAACGAAGCTTTACGGATTTTTCAAACCTTGAAATTTCGTATGAATATTTTAAATCAACAACAACCCAAAACGCAAGAAAAACCATTCATAGAGGACACAAGGCAGTAAACTTGCTACTGCAATACTGATGCGATGTATTTAATTGTTTTAAGGCCTCTTATTACCAATGATTATTTATACTTTACAGCTTTCTTTTATGAATTCAGCCTTGTTTTATGTGAAATTTTGTTGTGTCATTTTAATGTTGTACAGCCTTATTGGTAGTTAACTTCTGAATTTAATGTTTCATTTTCATAAATAAATACCTTATACGCAAGTAGCATGTCATGTGCAAAATATTAGAAGATTTGCGAGTCAAGCCGAACTGCCAACATCGCAACTCAAAGTGTTGATGTAACCGTGCATGGAAAGTATGGCAGATACACACCCGGGGTTTTTGTTAGTAAATTCTCACTGCACACTTTATAGAACAGTTATGTCCGAAACAGAAGGGCGTGGCCTGCCCCGATTCTGGTCTGCTAAGTGTGTATTTACTCTCTTTTTTTATAAGAACACGGCTGAAATTTGATGGAAAATGAAGAACAAGGCTGAGGCTGAAGCCTTGTCGTAAGATGTATTTTTGGAAAATGATGCAGAAGCTTTCCAATATCAAATGGACGTGAAACGTCCTTTCCTAGTTAACCTACGGAGAACTGACAGCCTTGAAACTTTTTCCTTGATTTTCGCAATTAGTTGATTGTAGCGAAGCTAGATGCTGTGCTAACATTGTCTATTTGTAATTGTTTATAAACTTTTTTCAATGAAAAACATTGATATACAAGAGGGATCATCTTGTTTGTAACATCGATCAAAACATCAAAGTTTGTCTTCTATATTGTCTTTCGATGTATTTCTATATGGCCTACACGCTACTAATTTAAGACCAAATTAAGAACAATTCAGCCTCAAAATTTGGGGAAAATTAAGAGCAGCTAGCCTGAACCTTAATTTTACTTGTTCTTATAAAAACAAGAGTGTATATCTGCCAATTCATATAACACACTTCAAGTGCACACTCCGTGGTATAGCACGCAAGGTTTTTTTTACGTGTAGTTCCATGGGCGGCGGAAGCATGGGGCAGAGGGGGTAGTAGGTGCCCTCATGAAACCTGTTACTAGTCATATGATGCAATAGAGAATGTAGTGAAAAGGAGATGAGCATTAAAGTTTTCATAATTGATCACAAAGATAAAGGTAATTCCTAATTAACAACCAATTGATTGGCTTTTATCAATGTTTCTATTTTGCCTCTTGAACTTTTCCAATACAGTCCTACGCTGAAATCGTTAATGTAGGGTCAGCTAGTAGAGGAAAGGCAATCATGTTTGAAATAGTTTTGTAAGCAACAAATGCAAGTCAATGCTAGAATGATGAATCAAGTATATTATGACTGAGTAAGCAAGAACTAAAACTGATTGCTTTACATTAATAAAGGCCCTTGAGTATGTTGTGTACAGAGGTTCTGATTTTGATGTATGACGGAGAACGTAAAAACCATTTTCAGCGTTGGCACGAGAATTTTTGGAACTTCAGTTTGGAACTTCGCTGGATGGACGCTAGCGCTTCAATATTTGGATTTGCTTGCTCACTGCAGAGGTAGTGTGGATAGATAATATAGGGTAGACTGTCTTTTCCTTGGCCCACTGGCGTGTGGCTCTTTTGCTTCTAACGTTGATGCAAAGTCATGCGACAGTGAAAAGAAATTTTTAAGCACACCATCGCTGGATTTAATTTGCATTTCTAAATTTTTCTTTAAAAAATCCCTGATTGCACGATTAGGAATTTTTGGTTGTACACCCGAAATCTTGGTGAAAGTTTCCTCATCGGAATACAACCAGCTATAATCAAATGTTATGCATAAATTTGAAACCAGATACAGGTGTGCTGAACATCTTTTATCATTAAAACATAAAAGTTTTATCACCTCTTGTAGCTTGGTTTGGCAAGTTACTCCTTGGCAAGCTTAGCCATCATTTAGTCATGCGGATTTACTGGGGGTGTAGGGGGCGATATGACACCTCTAAAATATCCGTACCATTCGGCAAATTCTGCACTATTTTTGTACTATTCCATAAACTTCAAAATAATAACTGTCTGATATGAGTGAGGGCAGCGCCCGTTGTGCCCTTGCACCCTCCCCCCGGACATTATTTCCTGAGTGTTATCTGGTGTATCCATCCTTGAATAGTAGTTTTTGCTACTTATATCAAAAAGTGACGAGTGGTTTAGAAAAGGCACGGACGGGGTTCGAACCCGCGATCTTCGGTTTACGAGACCGACGCCTTACCACTTGGCCACCGCGCCTGCGCCTTGAAGAGGCTGATGAGGTAGGATAATATCACTTACTTTGAGGAGTACCAAATTTTGTAATCTTTTCTCTTTTATTGACCATTCTAACTATTTCTAGGCATTCAATGTGAGTGTGCTGTCAAAGAGATGCGTCATTATCCCCTTTTCAGACATTCTTTTCAAGAATATGGGTGCTGATGTGTTTTGCTATTTCATATTCTTTGAGCATAAGTGCTTAAAGCACTACAACAGTGTACCCTGTACAAAAATACTAATTATTATGGCGTAAATTACCATAAATACAGTATAATAACTGTTATATTTGTCTTCTCAATGCCTGGCCAGAATATTAAGGCCTATTTGATTTTTGAATAAATCCGTCTAGTTCTCTTCTTTAAAATTTCCCAAAACTCATCAAACCTTTCCTTCCATGATGACCTCTTCCAAATTCCTAGACCTCTTTTGTCAGCTTTGATTTCCACAGCAAGTAATTGCCTAGACAATGTTCTGTAAGCTGTAATGGCAGCTAGTTCCTTGTTGTGGTAAACAGTAGCCAACCCCATTGCAACTAATTCTTTGTTGATGCATATAGATGGAGATATCACACTCTGGTAATAAAGACAAATCAGCATCAGATGTCTCTAATGACAGATAAAAGCTCTAATGAAAAGGATTGCACCATATCCATTTTAACTGCTCCATGTGGTAGCACATACATACCTTTTTTGAATAAACGATGGCCTCTAGGCAATTGTCTTTTGTTGCTTTCAGGGGCAAAATTGTAATATTTTTATGCAGAAGGTTGGCTCGTAAGTACTTCAGGCAGCCATCTTTTGGTGAAATACCAGCTAGAGCAATATTGATTGGGGTTATTTTTTCTCCTGCAATGCATAAAATTTTACTAAACATCAGGGACATTCAACTTGAAAAGAAAATAGATGTTGCCTCTTGAAATTACATGGTAGTGCTACTACTTATAATGCTGTGAAAAAATATTTGAATATCTACCAACTGCTGAGTACATTTTCTTTACAGAAACTTAGCTGTATCATGCATATGCCAGGCCAATATGGTAGAAGTTGATTGCAATGACTTGCAAATGAGAATACAACTTCTTAAATTGCATATGTTACACAGCAATGAATTTAAATTTAAAAGCACAATACCCAAACAACAACCAATCAACTTATATACAACACATAATATTTAGTAAGATAGTGTCCCAATCTCTCTTAAAGTCCAAAAATGTTCAAACTCACAGCACATGCTAAAACAATATCAAAAATAATAATCCATCAAAAGAGGAAAATTCACCAAAATATTTCTGCCTTCTCTCTAAATTCCTGAAAAGTATTGGCAAATGCTGAAATTTGATGGTCCTTTCATTGATAACATCACTTGCAACTCCTCTCAGTGGTAAATTTCTAGCTATAATATGCAATGGGATTGCATTTGCACTTTTGAAAACTGAGAACTGTAATAAATCAAGAGAAATGATAAAAGTATGATTTCAAGTACACTGCTAAACAACTGGTTTTTGACTACTTGTCATACAAAACACCCTGGTAAAGGAAACAGAAGAAAAGGCATGCCTTTTGCCAGGACGTCAGGAAAATTCAAGAAAGTTAGCAACTGATACAAATCTCAGAGACATGTAAGTAAAATAAACTTACTGCATGTGTGTAGTGTAAAGTCACAGAGATGCCAACAACTGCAAGAAATGGAGCACTGTACTGTAAACCAAAAACACAAATTTATTTCAGACATGTGAATCATTTAAATCTATTATCGCAACTTCAAGTGAAGAAAAATTTAATTGGAATTGAAGAAAGAAATTATTCTGATTTGAAATAAGATTATAAATGCATACCCTGAAAACTCTTATATTGTCATCAATGAAATCAGTTACTTTATTCAGTACATCCATGCATGCATTCAACAAACATTAAATTCATAATACGGCTTTGGGACTTTAATTTTCCAATTTTCGACTAACCAGATACCAGCTTCAAACATCAGCTAACAAGTGCAAAAGTATCCTTTTTCCAACCTTTCATTCGCAATTTCTCTACGACAATATAGTACCTTACCCTCCATTGTGCCACTTGTCCCTGGTGACATATTTCTTCTCTACAATCGCGGTTGTTGCTGCTGCAAAGCTCTATCACGGGGGATGTAGGCTCAGGGGGTCACATTATATACTATTCGATATTTTTGGGTGAGGATTCGCATTGTGGCCCTATACTTTTGGGGGCTCTCCAGTAATGGCACTTGATAACAATTTGTTACACTCAAAAACGCCATTTTGAATAGATCTCATCAAGTACTTATTTGATATTTTTGGGTGTGCGCAAGTTTTTTAAATACTTTTGGGTGAATATTGGAACTCGCGGATGGACCCATCTGTATGGAAAATGCTCAAGTGATCCCCCTGGGGATCACGGATGCTGTAGGTTTTACATAGCATGAGAAAGATGCAGCACGAAAGTCAAATATACAGAACTTAATGCTTCATCTATGTATTGAGATCAATAATGCTGAAGCTGTGAGCTTTAGCAAGTCAGTCAAACAAACTTTGAATATCCAAGTCGCAGGTTGGGAACTTTTTCGGTTGGAAGAGCCAATAAGCCTTATATCTTGATGCGAATTTCCAAGAGAGCAATACAATAACCTTTAACAGCAAATACGACAAAATGCATGTAGTATCTGCAGTGAAATGCTTTTTGTAGTGAACTTAAACGGCCGCTATGCCGTCAACTCTGCAGAGATTTCAGCTAATATTTTACGTGAGCAAGAGAGCAAGATCAAGCTTGCGAGCCATAGGTTCCAGACCCCTGATCTAAGTGGATCGCATAGTCATTCATTAACCCCCCTTGATGGGTTGAAAGTTGTTATTCAAATAACAATAACCCAAAGCATTCTGGGTGTACGTCAGAGAAACGTTTGATGCTAAACGCATTTCGAAGCAATGGCGGCCATCGAAAAGCCAACAAAACAGTATGACTATGGAAATGTTCATATCTCGCTTGAGAATTGTATTCTTCCAGAAGAGAAACTAACTGAAACGCCGTCTTTGAAAGATGGACTTGATAAAGACATGGAAATTGACCTTAGAATTCTTGGATGTGAGTTTATTCAGACTGCTGGAATCCTCCTCAAGTTGCCACAAGTGAGTATTTTTAGGCCCAAAATATCATGTTCAGCAAATTAACCAACTTTGGCTCGATTTTCTAACCTTTT
>OLMO02000009.1:24910757-24922954 GCA_900291935.2 Cassiopea xamachana | reverse complement strand
TGTATGTATGTATGTATGTATGTATGTATGTATGTATGTATGTATGCATGTATGTATATATAAACATATATAATGAAGCTAGTATATTATATCTTAAACCTAGTATACAATCCAAGAAACAATGTTCTATCCATGGTCAATTCCAAATACTGTACTTAATTTTGCTCTTTCATACATGCTTCTTTTTCTGTATCCCAGGATGACGATTAAGAAGGTTATTATTACTATTATTATAGTTCTTATCATTGTTGTTGTTGCTGTTATCTTATGTAAAAGGGTCTTAATTGTGAAGAAAAGCATCTTAAATATATCCTCAAGAAATTAATAACAATCATAATCCGCACTACCTATTATATTTTTTGTATGCGAAATAAGCCATGGACTAATCCAGAACTTCTAACCTACTGACTACCACGATCTACTAATACCCCTTTTACTTATCCTTTGTAGCATTGTAGCATTATATAATTATTGTATTACCAGGTAAGCCAAATACAAGTTACCTGTTGTAAGCAAGATTTGTATTTGTATGATTAGATTATAAAGATTATATGAGCAAGTTTCAAAAAAAAATTGTTGTGTTGCTGTTATCTTTATTAGCAAATCAAGTAGTTTCGTTAGTTTTACGTAATCTACGTTGTCTAGGCGTCATATGCAATACGTGATAAGTAGCATAAGAGAGCTTGTCTTGTTAAGAGAGAGCGAACAAAGTAGCCATTTCTATAGTGAGCGGCTAGCAACAAAATATCGACGTAGATATTGAGTGTGATTGAAGGAACTATCTGAAAAGTTACTATTATCTTAGTACCCGTATTTACTATATTATAATTATAGCCAATTATATCAACAAACTTAGCCATATATATATAATCACGGTACCGGTCAGTTAAAATCAGCATCGAAACTTTACTATTTGGTGTTGAATTGGGAAGTGCCTTAGTTAACCGTGTAACAACTTTTTTTTCTGATTTCTTTGGAAGAACTGAGTTGCTTTACATCCATTTTGACTTTTAAAATTTCTGATTCCCGTTTGCTTTGAAAGATTTCACAACAAAAATGGTTCAATAAATCTAGAAGTTTCTGCTTAAATTACCTGGATCAATATTTTCCCATATAATATCGATGTAGTTATCTCTATCTGGTCTGCTTTGTTCATGCCAAAACCCAATCGCATGAGCTGAAATCATGAATTTCGATATGACATTACTTTCTTTTACGCTCTAATCAATTTTTAAACATAGACTGCTTTATCTACTAAGAAAAGAACATGAATGGAATGATTTCAAAATTACACCACTGCAACGGACTTTTTATCTTTCCTATTCCAAAAAGAATCATGATGAGACAGTTTTCACATTCTTGTGATAGGAAGTAGGAAGTCACTGGGCCCTTCGCAGCAGCATGTGATGTCATCAACCCATGCATGCAATTAGGGGGCATTCCTTGTTTTTGCAAGGCTAATTTGCAAATTATGTCCGCGTTTAGCGATCATTTTTGAATAGCTTCTTACCTAATTCGTGAGCAACAGTTGCACGTGTAAGGCATCCATTGTCCAGACAAAGTTCCTGTTTCCCACCTTGACGGCCAACATAAGACCAACAACTATAAAAAGTTCCGCATTAGCTATTGCTAGAAAGATTCTCCACTCAAATATTTACTCTTGCGATAGCATGTGGATTTTAAGTTTGATAATGCAATCAGAGCTTGAAAATCTTTAAGTGACCTAAAGATTTACTTTTTATCAAGAAAGTCATCCTTCTAGCAGCTTTGTGGAAACTGTAAGATCTTGAAGAGTATACAATACTTGAAGAACATTCTACACCTTGAATGACTTTAACTGAGGACAGAATACTACAGGAATATGTCAATTTTAATAATGGAAATAGTATTATGAATTGCTGCTTAGATACATACCCTGAACAGTTGTTGAAAATGTAGATGTAATCTTTCTCGTTTGTCCTTTTGACAAACTTTATGCACGCATATGACTCCCACTCACGAAATCCTTGGAAAATTGCAAACATGGCCTCGTCACTTGCTCCTGAAATGAATTTAATAAAAAAAATTTTTCTTTCCACTTTGTAAGGATGCATGATACAAAACTATTGTCGATTGTCAATTGTGCTGGCCTACATTTTCATGCCAGGAATTTTAAGATTCAAAAACCAAATGTGTCATCAAAGGGTCTACTCCATGCTTTGCTGAGATTGCTTTTAATCGCAGATTGAGTCTTCCAAGTTTCTTCTTTACCCTGGGCTAAGATTGCTTGAATGAAATTGGATTGACTTCCAGGGCTTTCATCTTCTGAAATAGTAACTCCACTAAATTACTAATACTAAGATTGTGTTATGCTACATTTGTTAGAACCAAATCTAGCTCTCTTGGCTCACCAAGATCAGCGGAAATTTCATAGGGAACTACTCTTTTAGGCCATTGCAGATTTTCATCTTTTGCACTGCCAAATGTGAGACCATTTCTTCTGGCTAAGCTGACGTCACCTCCTGTAAGCACCAAAAGTCTTTGGAAAGAGGTTAGTCGCATGTCTCCTTGGTACAGGTCTGGGTCTCCAACTAAAATGAAGAAGTTGTTGCTGTTGATGTTGATATTTACAAAAGGAAGATTTTTACAACAAAAATTTGTGCCTAGGTACAATAGATTAAGAAAAAATTGGTTTCTTTAGTTGCATTTAAATATAAACGATTGCTGTCTTTCAAACTATGCTAAATTTATGCATTCAGTTCGTCGCATAAAAGTAAAACAGCTTCTTCGTACCATCTTTAGGTGCAAATGCAGAAACAGTAACTGCAGAAATGCAAATCAAAAGAATGGTGAACGGTGCCATTTCACGCCTGTGATGTGAAGCAAAGCTTACAGACAAGATCTTCCAACTCAATCTCAACCAAATAAGGTACTGTTCTTGCTCTCTGAGTTCTTGTATATTACAGCTATATTAAAACAGCTGCTGTTCATTCTAAGTTTCAACAAACTAATATTAATCCAGGTGTATTATATAGCTGCAATGCCAAACAAACAGAAACGCTAGAATCCACTAAGCACTCTACAAGCAGCTAAATGGCATTTATTTAATTCTAATTTAGTACTCCTGTTCAAACTAGTAGCTTTTCTTTGCTCTGCAAACACTAGTTTGTCCTGCATGACTAATTGAAGCAGTCATTGTTGCCAAAAGAGATAAACCCTTTCATGTTTACTATTGTATTTGTACTAGCTATGAATAAAATGGATATCTTGGATACTTTATTTATTACTTGTGCAAAGAACTTTAAGCTCCATTTTTGAAAGAATAATACCAGTATAAGACTTTCAATTTTACAAAGTGGTAGCAAATGTGTTTGATTCTTCGTGAATGATGCTCAATTTAAACTTTTAAATGTAAGCAACAAGGAACAATGTTGTCAAACAGGGGAGTATCCAGCGTTGGAGTGGAGGATTCAAGCCCCCCAGCCTTAGGTAATCTCGTCGGTAAATTCAGATTAAATGACTTTCATCGGTACATGACTGCATGCTTTGTCAAGACATAATCAAAATAGTGTTGAAAATGCCCATTCTAGCATCAACGAGCCCCATAGCAAATTATCTCTTCTATCGGTAAACTCCACTGCTGCCAACAAATGAACTATTTTAAAAGGATACCTTCACTAGAAAAATACTGCAGAATTCCGCAGGGAAAGAGTTTTAATGAGGAAATGAAAGTTTATCTTAGGCTCCAGGTAGAATGCTGATCATTAGGGCTACTAATCATAGTTGAACACAGGTGACGATTCATCCATGGTTTTCTTATTATGCTTTGAAGGGAAGCAAGTGCGCTTTTGATAATAAGTTGAAAAGCATTTAAAAAACCACTCTGAGAGGCCTTCTTGGAGATAGGTGGACCTTATTCTAGATGAACTAATTTCCAAATTAGAGATTCAAAGTTATGTTTTCTATGCAACCGACACATCTTACCACCAAAAGAATTAACATTTCTTGGACATCCAATCTATTTAAATGTATTGGAACAGCTGAATATTATCGGCTCCTCCAAGCAGGCTGACACAGAAACGAATCAAGAATTTCATTGTTAAAGCCAATATGGTAAGTGATTTTGTTCAAGCTCTATATATGCTTTTAAATCTGGAGCAGCTTTTCTTAAGTGTCTTTCTCTTCAACTTCTGGCTTCAGAAGGAAAAAGAAATGACGAAGGAACACTTTTACCCTGCAAATTTCTGTCACAGTAAATTGCTGACAATCTGAATTCTCGGAGTTTTCTCTTGCGAAAGTTGCTTTAGTTCTTGATATTGACGTAGTGTTGACATAATTTTTCTTTTTTACCAAAGTTGAGGTACAATTACAAAAAGCAAACGGGATGAACCCTACGTGGAATGAATGTATTTGTGCGGGTAAGCCTAGAAGTGGATGCCATTTTGTGTTTGCTCACTTTGAGTATCTTCTGAGTTGAAACTTGTTGCTTCCATTCTTGCTCCTTGGAAGACGTTGCTATGTAACACACCACTAAGAGGCTGACTCTGGATTAGCTTCGAGCAGCGCAACGAACGCCACGCAGCAACCTTGCAAAAACTATGGCGACCGTACATTATTCCATCATTTTGTTGACACATATGTTGATTGATTTAGTAGATGTTGCAAATGGTTTTCCAAAGCATAGGATTGCTAATATATCGCGTGAAGATGTTAAGCATACAGATATGCTTCCACCAGATCATATTGCTGGTGGCCATATGGAACACGATGGCGATTTAAACAAGGACTACCATCATGAAGCGTTCTTAGGAACATTGGTAAAGGAAGGGAAGCTAGAATTTGATAAAATGGATGGTTATAGAAAGTTAATTGATATATTCCATAAAGTTGATAGAAGTAGAAACCATTTATTAGAAAAAGAAGAGCTTCGGGACTGGATACATGATAGAATTTTAGATCATTACCGTAAAGCAAAAGCAGATAGTTATAACGTCTTCAAAAAAGTCGATGTCGATAAAGATGATCAAATTAAATGGTATGAATACAAAGCAACCCTTGTAGATATGGAACCAAAAAGACTAAAAGATGCCAATGTTTCGTGTAGGTTGTCCAGTATCATTGTTGCTTATATTCACCCTTTCTTTGCTATGTATGTAATTTACTGCACGCTCAACGCACCAACAATGCAAGGGTGATGTCACGAGGAGTGAATGAAGATTCAGTTCAGTTCATTTAATTTTAAAATTCCACATCATACAATTACAAGCAAAAATTAATAAAGAAAATACAGAATACTCATAAAAAATTACAACATACAGAAACTAACAAGCATAAAGAATTATTGTATAAGGGAATTTCTTAAAGGAGGAGCTCTCTCAGTAGCTAAACTAATCGAGGAGAGAGCACCCCCTGATGGTAGAAGCCTATATAATCATTTCAATTCATGTCAATATAACAGGAGTTTGGTTGAAAAATCTCAAGCAGATTAATTCCAACCAGATTTTAATTTGCTTGATAATTAATAGACAACAAATGAGATTTCAGTTTAGAGCAAAAATTTGCAGTTTAGATGACTACCCCATGGCCTATACATAATAGTTACACCACACTAGGATATAAATTATGGGAAGAACTCAACTAATTGAAGAAGTGAATTAACCCAAATGAAACAGGCAATATGGATTGAGCTCTGGGATGTAGTAGGTAGGGAGTTGTGGGTGGGCAGAAGCAAGAAGAAATTGGTCTCCAGGGCCCCTTTCAAGGTGCTATAAGTCAAGTTGAAGTAGTTTAGTACAAGACAGGGCTCCACAATAATATGACACCCCAGATATTGTCAGGTATTACCCAGCTCTTTCCCTGAAGCTACAATGCCTTGCAAAAAGGTAGTTGCTGATGTATGAGAGTTTTCATGCAATTGAAGTAATGTAGAAGCATTCTGTAGCTTGAGTGAATTTCAGGGTTGTCTTAAGCAACTTCTGTTGGCATGAAAGGTTAAGCTCTCATCCAACAATCATTACTCTTGATTTTCTTGATTTTTTGTAAAGAAGTTAAAGAACAATTCTGATGTTTAGCTGAAGATTGTGGCTATTCTGTAGTCCCCATATATTCTCACTGTGCCTCATGGTCAAATCTATATGTTGTCACATTCATACCTTTGTTTGATTGAGCTTCTTGTCAGATTTTCTTAGTATCACTATAATCATGCAATTAAGAATGCTTTATACACATACCACATCTCCATTAAAACAGATACAATTGCCTCCTCATATGCTAGTGTTCATGATTACCAAGAGCAACACAAGCACTTAAAAATTAGAGGATAGTCTTGTCTGTTTGAAGAGTATAATTATGAATACTAGGATGTTTTACTGTAATATAAGAGTTAAGAAACTTTGAACTTTGCTACTCAATTGTGAACACTTGAAGTAATTAGCAGAGTACATGGTCATCATCATACCTTCAGCATCTTTGACACATACCTATTTTAGCTATCATCCATTTATTGGCATCATTTATTTTTTACACTTTCATTTATGTATCAATGTCTACCAAAATGAATAAATGGATGGATTGTTAAATGATAAGACCAATAAGTAGATTGATAGATAAGTGGGAGTAGTTTGAGGCAATGATGGAAATTCTACCACAGCATGTAGATTCAGTGTTTTAGATTTTTTATTTGTTAACAGTGGAATCAGATAAAGATGGACAGTTTTCAAAAGAAGTTGAACATTGGTACAAGGCTGATTTGGATGGTAACAAAATCCTGAATTCTTCAGAGTTTTTGGCTTTTATTCATCCAGAACACAATAGCAGAACTTTGAAAGCCATGGTTGAGGACATGATGCCAAATTTTGACAAAAATGGAGACAAGGCATGGATATGAGTATTTCTTATAACCAATTTACATTGCACAAACTAACCCAGGTTAAGTCTAACCTAGACTCACCCAGGTTCAAGTTACACCGGGCTTGCTTTTGTATCAATGCCAATTGAAGTTGGGGTAAACCTGAGTTAAGTGAGTGTGATACATGCACAGAGGTAAAAGCAAGCAGAACCTGATGCAAAAGTAGCAAATGAGAGACCAAGTTTCTGTGAACTACACTGCAGAATAACGACACTTCCCCTAAGAGTGCTACTGGTCATGCTTATCAGTTTATGAAGAATGTTTCAAGGAAGAATGTTTCCTTGATTTCAAGGAGAAAGCACTATGAACATCAGAAAGGGCAGCTAGCACATGACTGGAGAGATACTTGGGAATGATGCAAATGAGAGCTGATTTTGTAATTAGTCTAACTCTTGGAAACCTTACACTTCCTTTACCTACAGTATTCACATTCCTTTGTTGTATTGTGCATGTCTGTTGTATTGTGGAAACCCAGGTCTGTCCCAAGTTCATTGTACACTGCAGCTAACCTAGGTTTGCCCCAGGTCAAACCTACTTCCAAACCATGGCTCAATCTAACCAGGGATATACCTAGGTTAGGTGTACTTACATTAGCTAAATTGAAGGTAGGGTGAACCTGGGTCATACCTTAGTAATGGAATAGCTATTTGCTTTTAATTTCTTAATAAATATCAGCTTTCTTTAGCTGAGATATTGAATATCTTATTAACCATAACCTTGAAGTTGTTTTTTGTCTTAATGTTATTAACTCATATTCCATTTTCATAACAGAAAATAAGTCTAGAGGAATTCACTGCATTACCACCAGGAGAAGTTGACCCTGAGGAAGAAGCATTGGACAAAGAGTATATAGCAGAGTGAGTTTATGCAAATGTACATGTGTGCTTCTTCTTCTTTTGTTTGCCTTCTTCACCATTGAAGGTTGGCATTTTTCAAAAATTCCTTCCACTTGTCTCGGTCTTCTGCTATCTCCTTGATATTCGCAAACTTTCTCTCTCCGGTGATTTCCTTCATGTGTGCTTATAAATTATATATGTCTATTACAGCCCACACCCAGAAACACATGCAAAATCCCAAGGATGAACAGTCACTGTCAGCTTTGCAGTCATACATGCCAAATACAGGAGAAACCCACATAAAAGAACCTGTTTGTGTAAGAACCTTGAGACTTAAATTTCACTGCTTGTACCATTGACACAAGAACCCTAAAAAAGTTGAAATGGGGATGTTTCTTATATAATGGATTTCATGATGTTTGATTTTAAAATTTGTGAGCAGAAATTTTCATAGGCTGTCTGCACTTTTGAAATTGCACAACATATGATAAGATTATTAAGTAAGAATTCTGGCTTAAACTGTTCTCAAGCATCATCAAGATTCTTGTGCTAAAAGCAGTGTCAATCATTGCATGGCATGTGCTGTATGTAAGAACCTTGTTAAGAACCTTACAGGCTTCGATTAAGAATTCAAATCCACCAGTTAAGACTGCATTCTGGCTGCTCTGGAAAAACCCAAGTTCTTTTGTGTGTGGTTCTACTGTAGGAACTTTGTTTTTGTAACTACAACACCATGTACTGTCACCTCTTTCCTTTCCAACTTTACCTTATCCTGTTTTTTCCAAAATGGGACATTTGGCATGCTATAGCAACAAGAGACTCTGTACTTGGATACACAGATCTTGGATCACATATGTGTAATCCAAGATTTGTGTGTAATCCAAGATTTGTGTAATTCCAAATGGTTAAGACCAATGGCTCCAGCAGACAAGGGTGCACATGTGAATTGATGCTCTTGGAATAATTTGTCCTGGGTATAGACTGTTATATATATTGAGGTAATGAAGAAAAGTGTGTAGATGCGTTGTAGTCATGTCTTGTTTTTGAATAATTGTATATCTCTCAAGGTTTTTCTGATGAGTGCCTCAACCCTCTCTTGTTTTCTTTCATGAGTACTGCCATTGTTCTGGATTTTTGAGTTTGGCTACTGTAAATCCTCCAATGTGCCTCCCTAGGGGTTTGTGTATGTTGAAACTTTGCATGGGTGCTTATTCAATGGAATGGCTTACACGTTTTTTTTTTATAAGAAAATCATTATTTTACCTGAGCCTCAATTTTCTTAACTTTTCCCGAAATTGAGCCTGAGATTTTCTTAAATTTTTCTTAACTTTTACTGAAATAACCTGGCTATAGTGGTTTAAACTATGGTTAATAATATTTTATACATGAATTTGAATTCCATCTTTAACATTTTGAATGCAATAACGATGAAATACTGATTTTTTTGCCTATGAAAACACTTAAGTTTGGAAATTGAGCCTCACGATTTTCTTACGATTTTCTTAAGATTTTGATGATTTGAGCCTCATTTTCTTATAAACTTTTTTCTTATAAAAAAAACGTGTATTTGAGGGGGGAGGCTTAAAAAGTTTTTTTGAGTTTGGTGATTTTCCAGTTGAAATTGTCATACCAATAAACTACTTTTAGTGCTTTAATTGGAAGCAATAAGACATTTTTTCCAAAAGACATAACTTGTTGTAATTTTTTGGCTCCCTTTTCTTCCATAACTCTATAAAGCACTGATAGAGTTTCAAATAGCCACAGTCACATGCATGGGTGGGGGTTATACAAGGGGGCTTATTAACAATCCATAGCTCTAGGGTGGGGCTCCTTAAAGGAGAGGGCCATTTTGAGGATTTATAGTAGGGATCCTGTGATTTTTAGGCTTTTTTTTGTTGAGTTTGAAATGGAGGATGTTTGTGTATGTTCTAGGCGTGCAAGAGAGTTTAAGGAGGATATAGATCAAGATGGGGATGGATGGGTTACCATGAGTGAATTGCAGAAGTACTTAGATCCAAGGCACATTCAACATGCAATTAGAGAGGCACAATATTTAATTCGAATTGCTGATAGGAATGGTGATTCAAAAATTGGTGAGCAAGAAATGTTGACTAATTATGCATTATTTACTGGAAGTACTTTGGCTAACAATGCAAGGGTGTTACATGATGAATTCTAGCCACTGAAAGAGTCATTTTGTGATGGTGATGTGCTGTGAAGAATTACTGTTCAGGGCAACTGGAAGCTCAGATTTCAGTGGAATATCAGTATAACAATCTCTGGAGGTAGCCAGGAAATAGTTCATTATGTTAGAAATTTGTTAACTATGGAGAACAATTTGTTAAGGTGTTTTAGTACTGCATGTGTAGAAAGTCTTTCCATGGGATTATTTTGGCTCTTGCATCTCAAACTCCTGTGCACTTATTAGTCAAAACAAGCATGCTCAGTTCAAATACTAAAAATAGAATTGAAAAGCTCATTCAAAATAATTTACACTCCTCTTACAATTTGGGAGCTAAATAATCTGTCATAGCCTTCTGTATTTTGGCTTTCTTCACTGAAATGTCTTAATGCCATGAAGAGCTGTTAAGTTCTACATACATCTATTCCATTTTTAGTATACTGAAAGTCAATGTTTGCAAATTCTCCAAAGCTTGCCCCATGTCTATTTTAATTATAGTGAAAAGACCTTAGGCTTGATTCATAATAATGAGAGTTCATTGCATCCAAGGTCTGTTATATCAAGAAAATATGTAAGGAATTTGATTAGCAAAGTCCTAGGGATGAGAAATGTTGTTTGTTTTTCTGGGAAATTTGTTGTAACCATGGTTTGTCATATAAGGATTCCATTTTGTCTTGTTTTTCCTATTGACCAATCACATCCAGCTCAGATTTAGAAAAGTAATCTGAAACATGAAACATGAAAGGAGAACATCACCACTTACATGGCTGCTGGTTGTGAATAAACTTTTAGATTATGAATGAAGTTTAATGTTAGTAATCCTAAAGTTTATAGTTTTATTTACTGGTCCAGGCCCGTAGACAGCTGAAAAGTAATAGAAGGGACACAGATATAGAATTCAAGTGAAAAGCTGGAGGGGTGTTTGCACAATGCATCCTACTACGTTTATTTCAGTTAACCTTTCGCTCGCTATCTGACATTTCATACTCTGACGAGTGTCAGACGAAAATAAGCTTTTCAGTATGTCAAAAAATGTCACTTTTTGTGCTGTAGTAAAGCTCTGTAGTAGCAACAGACTATTTACATACATGAATTTGTGAAAAGTAGGACCATACATCCACTGTTCCCAGCCCTCTGCTTGTGATCCTCTGTCAGGGAATACCTTCCCCAATGATGCTGGAAACTAAAATTATTATCAATCTTTCATGGTCTTTTTGTAGCTATTGATATTTATGTAAAGTGGCTGATGAAATATGTTCTAACGTGTTATTTGTTAATTTTTACGCTAACTTCATCAAGAGATTAGACGCCCAAATGTTCCGATCACCTCAGTGCATTTTATCTCGTATGACCTATCCTCTTATAACTGATTTTTATGTAACATATATTCTGAGAGAAGTGAACATCAATGAATTTGGTTGAAAACCATTTGTAGCACCACACATCATACATAATTGGCCCATAGTTTTAGGACGGTTAAATTTTTGATGCGTTATGTTAATTTATGTTTCAATGGCACCAGGGACGCCGGAACACGGGGGCAAAGGGGGGCAGCGCACCTCCTGCCCTCGAAGAGCGGGGGCAAAGGGGGCATAGGTACCCTTCTTATCCTGTCTACTGATTTAATTTTTTTCACATTTTCTTCTTACATTCGTTCTGCTATCAGGCTCGATGACTTGCCACGAAATGCAACAATGGCTGGGAGCATATATTTGTGAAAAGTAACCCTTAAGTTCAATTTCTGACGTCATTATGACATCATAATCAGTGCAAGTGCCCTTTTCGAAACTTTTGCCCCTCCTGCCCTACTGTTGTTCCGGGGTCCCTGAATGGCATATAGGTAAAGGAATCCTGATTTTGTGGATTTTCCTGTGGTATTGTTTGCATCTTCAGATGAATGATTTTCGCAAAGGAATTTTATTTAACGTTTGCTATGAATTCGATTATCAAAACTGTAGTGCTGGAACACATTCATTTTTTCCTTTTCCCTTCCTGTCATTTGATAGTGGGAATGGCGAAGCATCATACCCCAATTTTTGAGATTGCAAAGTCATGGCTATAGTAGAAAAGGTGATGATTAGTATCTTGTGCGACTCATGCGCGGGGTAGTGGCAATTGGCGGGAATCTTTAATTGGCCTAACGGGCTTTTGGTTTCAATTGGCCAATTCATTTCTCGCCTGTCTTTATCGCTTCAGTACCCCCACTGCAGGGGCGGATCCAGGGAGAAATCTGACCAGGGCTCAACAAAAAGATCGTGGGTGTGGCTATATGGGCGTGGAAAATATCCCATAA